>JBAMYA010043509.1:0-13303 GCA_037176975.1 Arrhamphus sclerolepis | reverse complement strand
GCAAAATGATCCAGAAGCAAAAAGCAGCAGGAAAAAAGCAGGAGCAAGCAGACACGTCTGCACTCTTCAGAAGCAGGTTACAATAAGACCATAAGACAATAAGAAGAATAAACATGTATACCAGACAGACAGGACCCCAGATGCAGGCTGTGCAAAGAAGCTCCTCCACATCACAGCAGGGCGTAAGATACACCTGAAGTGCACTATCCCTTCACAGAAGAACTTAATTTCACGTTCTTTGAGCTTTTGAATGCACACGACCAACTTTTCAGTGTTTCAGTACTTGTTGAATATTCAGTTGTCTAAGACAGCGATTAACCTCAAAATTCAAGTGTCTGATACATATGAATCACTAAAAGTTCTGGATTTATAGCAGTTTGTATTTAAACAGTCCCCTTCATTATGTTTGTTCACATTATGACATCATGATATCAAGACTACACCTAACCATCGATCAACAGAACCGTGGCTTCAAACTGGAGGTTCTCAGAGGGAAGTTCCCCCTGATCTTAGAGCGTCCCAGAGTGTCGTCAGTAGGTTACAACAGAGACACCGGAAACTTCACAGAAAGACAGAAGTGGACGTCCTTTGGTCACATCCCATGCTAGTGATCACTTTAATGCGACCAGTGTCCTGCAGACATTTTTTGTTATGGTATAGCTTCCACTGTTGATAGCTGTTCTTTCAATAAATAGTTTGAGATGAAGAAATTACCATTGCATGCTTCTCCTTAGATGCCCTACTTTCATCAGTAGCGTTAGTTAATGAAAGACCTGATCACATGCTTGTGTCATGAGTCAGAACAGTCTACTCTTTATCATTTTATTTTTTAATTTTCATTTTTTGACAAATCTTCCCCCACTTAATAACAGCCCAAGAACATCCTGTAACTTTCATTTTCAAATCATCATCGGTGGAATTAATCTGAAGAACAAAACATCATCTGCCTGAGGCTCTGCAGCATACCAGGTGTCAGCGCTCGAACTGTCTCAGCATGTGCTTACCAGACAGTTTTATTTTGCACTGTAGAGAAAGAAGTGCCAGGAACCAGTAAAGTTGAAGTGAAAGCAGCTTTAGAGACAATAAAGAATGAAAAAGCACCTGTTCTTGATGACAGACCAGTGGAGGTATGGAAGTGTCAAGCAGAGACAAAAGTGGAATATTTAAATAGATTATTCAACAACATTTTGGAGAGATCAAGAGTGATGTCCAGAGCTGTCGCTACTAGACAGATATAGAACCGACAAGCTACAAAATGAAGATGTTTGTGAGCAGCAGTCCCAAGGATGGAATTGTGGTATTGTATTGGGAAGTTTCAAATGTCTGAAAAGCACAATTTTGTACAGAGTACAGAACATGTATGAGGAAAGCATGTGTGTGAAAGAGTGTGTAGTAGGAGTAACAGATCGGTTTCACATGGAAGTAGGACTCCATCAATCAAACATCAAGAATTGACTTTGAGCCCCTTTTTGTTTGACTTGTTGTTGAATAGGTTGAGAGATGAGGCAAGAGTCTTCATGCACTGTTTTGTTGTTTTTGTTTTGTTTTTAGTGTTTTGTTTTATAGTGAGAGAAAGGAGCAGGTGGGAAAAAAACTGGAGAAGTGGAGATGAAAACTACTGAAAAGGGGTTCAAAGGTCAGTCAAAACAGGACATAATCCATGTGCGTAAATGAAAGAGAAGTGGGAGGAATGGTGAGAATTCAAGGAGTAAAGATGAAGAAGATGCAGGGGTTTTAATGCTGGAGCTGGAGGAGGCAAAGTTGAAAATACTAAGATTTTTTATTGTGATTTTTCTCAGGACGTGGAGGGAATAAAGAACAAGCAGATCAGAGAAATTTAAATTATATATTTATTTATTAAATTCATTGTTTGTTTATTTATTTATTAGTTACACCTTCCTAGTCCTGGTTGGACACCTCCCCTTTTCCCTTCAGAACTACTTCAGTTCTTCATGGCAAGGTATTGGAAACTCCCCAGTTCCTCATAGGTTTTGGTCCACATTGACATGATGACAGCATCACACATGTATCAGATTTGTGGGCTGCACAGCCATGATGCGAATCTCCTGTTTCGCCACATCCCAAAGATGCTCTATTGGATTGAGATGTGATGACTGTGGAGGTGGAGGTCATTTGAAAGGGTTAGGTTCAATTAGTCCTATGTGGCCCAAAGCATACCAAGAGAATATCACCCACACCATTACACCACCAGCAGCAGCCTGACACATGGCGGCATAGATCCATGCTTTCACGTTGTTTACACCCCCATCTGAATGTTCAAGCTGAAATTAAGACTCCAACCTGGCAATGTTTTCCCAGGAGCCCTAGGGGTCTATAGTCCATCTCCTTCAAGGACGTGTTCATATAGCTTGTACTTGACCTTAGGAAAGGTCAGTCACATTATAAAGTAAAAGAGTCATGAAAAACTGACATACCATGGCAGCATAAACTGGTTTTGAACAGAATTAATAGGGAAAATAATAAACAGATTTTACTCAGCTGGTGGATTAATCAGAAAACTGAAGCTCTCAGTGGCTGTATTCCTCTTCTTACCCCCCATAAAAAAAGAAGAAAAAACTAACCGAAGGCCAATTAAGGAAAACTCGCTTCCTCTCTCTAGTTATTTTACAGAAAAAAAACAGACATACACAGATTGAATCTTTACTTCTTATCTTTCCGTGTTTCCTCAGTACAAGTGAGCAGTTGCGCAAACTTAGTGCTGATATCTGATATGTGAGGCAGCAGAGTAATGCAGAAGTTTCCACTGAGGATGTTCAAGCCACTTTTCAGCTGAAGACTTCAGGAAACCGTGACGCAGTCGGAGGGCTGAGCTGTTCGAGGCTGATGACTGTCTGCCGCTCACACTCACTTATCACAACGCAAACAAGCTTCATCTCGGAAACAAGTGCCTTTCTTCTGTCGTGTCGTTGAAACTTTTGTTGTTGTTTTGGTATTTTATTTTCTATAAATCTGAGGATGAAACTGATCCTGCTTCTCGTTATCTCCTCCCTCGCCTTACATAACGGAGAGGGTAAGTGAACGATTAAATTCGACTTTCTCTGTTTATGTAGACAAGAATGTCGCACCAGCTATATAACCTCTTTTACAGCTCGCGCAATAAGTTTTTTTTTTCCAATTCACATCTATATTCTATACTCTTCAGTGTGTAGCCTAGATGTTTAGCCGCGGACTGACTTATTCACCTCGAGGGTCTTTCACGAGAAGTGAAATTGGGAACTGTCCACATTCTGGTAACAGAGTCTGGCTGTCAGCATAATGTGATTATTGTAAGACACTCTGACTCATTTCGTCTTCGAAATCACTCTTCTGTTGAAGATCGACATCCACCCACCTGTCAAATGGACTAATAACCACAATGCCCCTCTAAAATCCCGGACTGCCCCTCAACATAGCACACCATGATGCCATGACTAAACTATGCTGACCCTCAGTACCAAAACGAAAAGAGAAAATAAGGCGTTTCACTTTCCGACTTAAGTTTCTATGATGCTTGTTGAACTCGCACTACGTGGAAAGGGTTTTTTTCTGTCATTTTTCGCAAAAGAGGAAGTAAACCGATTTGGGAAATTCTACATAGCCTATATGTAAAAGATATATAATAACAACTGTGATTTTTTTAAAACTAATTTGTATACTATTTGGCATAAAATGGACCCTACAGTGACAATAGTGATATTCCAGGCCACTACACATTATTGAAAAGCTTTGTTTGTTTGTTTGTTGTATTTTTTCTTCAAATGTGATTTGAATGTTTAGTGTATATAAATCCTTATCACTAATTCGTACCTAATGGACACACCAAAACAGTCATATTGAAGACGTAATTGCCTCCCTTGTCCTTGATCAGTTACACTTGTTGTGCTTTGATTTATCACTTAATAGAGGAATTTCAAAACTAAGTTAGGTTTTATCTTATCATAGTGAAAAGTATGAAATGAAATGATACAATCAGACCAGATTTTAGGCCTAATGTTTGTTTAAAAAAAACAACAACAAAAAAAACATATTTTGAGTTATACACAAGTTATTATCAAGCCAAAAAAGGATTGCTAACTTTTCTCAAGCCTCTTTACCGTGAGTTGCTGACACACAGTCCAAGCTGGTGATCACAGGAAGCATTGTTCACAAAAAAAACAAAACAAACACTTCATCCCAGTGTCACATATTACCAGCATCTACAAAAGAAGGAGGTAATGCCTTCGGCAAAAGTGTCAGTGGATGACAGATGTATTTAAAAAAAAAAAAATACAAGCATTTCTCACAAAATCTTTCTTTTATTTATCTTTTAATACTTAATAGGTCTGTGTGTAAGATTACTGACTTTTTTTTTCTTCCATCACAAAAAGCACCCCAAAGCTGAACATATGACTAGGTGTTGAGCAAAAGCTGAGATGGCAAAACTTCCTTTTCTAACACATCACTGGAGAGACTGAGCAGCTTTGAGGCTATTAGGGCTAACCATTACTTTAGCATATTGCAGAATAACGTCACAATCTTTTGAAACACTCTGGACATGGAACTAGAAAACACTGAAAGAACCAGTCCAGATGATGTTGCCCAACAGTGCTCCAACCGACACAAATATGTTGTTTTCAATATTTCAAATGAAGAGAAAAAAAACATAAACTACACAGCAGTAATAATGTATTTCTCTCTCAAGGTGCCCCAAGTACAGCTCTGTACAAGTTTGTGAGATGTAATCCCAACGATGGCCAGGCCAACTGTGTGACTTACCAAACCCCTGAGATGCCATGGAACCCAGATCTACCCTCCAAACTGCCTCCATCCACTGCACAGTACCTGTAAGTACTCAGGCAGTTCATTGAAGATCAATATTGAATATATCAGAACCTATAACCTATATAATCACTCCCAAATAAATTATTTGAAATATTCAATAAATTTTCATATATAATCTATATAATTTAATCTCTGTGTTTCTCTTCGGGTTTGTAAAATCAAGGCTATACACTATACACAATTTTGATAGTTGATCTCTTATAAAAACCTGTCATGTAGAAATGAGGGTGAAAAACAAAATGACTCAAAGATAATTGCTCATTTATCGTAACTGAGGTAGCCTGTTCACCCAGCTGGATGCATGTCTCTGTGAGAGTGTTGGATGCATTTTTTTTGTTTGTTTGTTTTTGAGAATTGCTCAGAAGAAAGAGACTATTGTGGCTATTGTCAGTCAAATACATGTTTTAGATGAAGAAATGCTGATGTTGCATTGGATAGTCTACCTTGGTTAACGCAAACCTCCAGCAATACAGTCTCTTTCCTTATGTATTCCTGCGTGCGCATTCATGCGTTGTGTGTTTCAGAGAGAAGTTAAGTGTAAGGTAGTTGGCCAAGAAAGGCAAAAATAGCGTGCAACGTGAAGGGATAAAGAAGGGAAAGAGATCAGCAGTGAGTGAAGAGCTGCAGTAAGAAAGACCTGAAGGGCTCATGGTTTAGTTCTTATTGTCTCAAAGCGCAGAACTGGACGACTTATTATTTCAAGCATTTGTTGCGTGGTCGTTTTTGTTTAGTTTAGTTTTCCTTTTCTTTTTTTTTTTTTACATTGGAGTGAATGTGATTCTGGAGGATTTTTAAATCTTAACTATTTGACATTTATACAACAGCAAAGACACTTAAAGTATATCATATGTATACCAAGAACCACAATGAATAACGGATAATAGTATTTTCAGTTAATTGTTATACTTGTATGCGTGTGTGTTTCTAATGTAGGAACTTTGCTGCTGAAAGTGCTGTGTGAACGCAAACTTGAACTTGCATGCTTTAGATAGCAGTACAGAGGAAATGCAGCTCACCTTGAGATAGTGTACTAACACGGATGTGTGAGGATGTGGGTGAAAAATCCACATCTTCGATTTATATTTATATTTCTGGCATATTTACTGCTTCTTTCTTTTCAACTCTGCACAAGTTTTTAAACAGCTCTACTTTCATAATCTCATGTGCGTCTTACCAGCAGGGGTAGACCTGCTATGACAGCGATTATGTTTTAAATTTCACCAGGCTCTTAACGTACTGTGCACCCATCAAGCATAATGTAATCACTTACTGGTAACGTGAGTAAACAGTAGTCATTTTGTTAAAGTGCAATGTTCTGCTGGGAAAACTTGTTTCCTGGCATTGGCATTAATCCTGATTTGGTACTTGGTTAATTGGTAATACTAAAGCTCACCTAGGCTTCATATACATTGTTAGAGAAAACTGTTTTGTGTTGTAAAAGCACCCAGAGCCCCTGGACTAGCGAGGCGCCAGAAAAGTACGCTGTTGTTGTAGACATATTATTAATATTGTGAAAGTTTTAGTACACGTTAAGTGGTTACTTAAAGAAATAACACAATCTTGTTTTTGAACCACAATTTCCTCTTAGAGTTCCCCTTAGTCATCAATCCTTTCAGCTACTGATCATATATCTTTGTGTTTTGCGTGTGTGTGCGTGTGTTTTTATAAGAGTGATCTTAAAAGAAAAAAAGAAGCCTGAGGCACATTTTGCTCAGAAACGGTTCACCGGTAATGTTGTTGATGTTTAGTTGGTACAAACCGCTTCAACATGGGTTAAAAACAGAGATAAAGCAAAGCTGCCTCTGAACCACAAGAGTTTCACAGATATTTAAGATTAAACTACATTAATGAAGCTTCCTTGAACAACTACAAATGAACAGAAAATTGCAGAGCCGAGCAAAGTGAATGGCTTCACGTTCACATCTAGAATTCCTGAGTGCTGTTGGTGTTATTGGTGTTTTCTGGCCTCCATTATGAACAGAGCTTGTTAAGGCTTCAGCAGCAGCACTCAGTTTTCTCAGCTCGCTCTCAACAGGAAGTCAGGGGAAGTGTTGAAAGGAAGTGGGCTGTGACGTCTGGTGGGCCACTACTTCTGGTCCATTGTTTTATATCTGCACACGTGCCATGCTAGTCTGATACCAATGTTGAGAAGGACCTCCAGGGGTGCACAGAGTGAGGCGTTATTTTATCCAAGTAAATGCAACTAGAATAGATTGGCACTCTGATCAGAGGGAAATTACTTTTATGAAAATCTGCTTTAGTAAAAGCAAAATCTCATAGAGTTATAATGTAACTTCAACAAAAAGTTACTTGTTTAACACATAGTGTTGACCCTTTTCTTTGTACAAATAACAAAAGAGTACCCTTTACACAGATATTTATACTCTTGATAAAGAATGTTTAGATTAAAAAAAGCCTTCTAAACAGCTGACAGCTACTGTCACATGTGAATTTGATATTCAGTGACTGCATCTCCACATTTTAGTAAAGCGAGAATCATTATATAATGAAGCTATTACTTTAACAGTTTGGAAAACACGTCTGTAAAACATAAAAATAAAAAAAAGAATGCAATTATTTCCAAATTTCTTAAAGTGATATAGTATAGTTAATTCCCAACAGAACATAAAGAACATATCACATGTTGAAACTGAGATATTTTACCATTTCATGGAAAATATGAACTCATTTTAATATGATGTAGGAAGTTTACCATTGTGTCATATCCCCTCTAATTTTAAAAACTTGTCTGTGAATCTCTAGGAAGTGAGGAAGTGAGTTACTGGAATGTTGTCTCATTTTGTCTGATGCACGATTCAAGCTGCTCAGCCGTCCCGGGCCTTCATTTTATTATGCGCCAGTTGTTTTTTATTGATGAAATGTTTGGACAGCAGGCAGGCCAGTTCAGCACCAAGACTCTTCTCCTGTGAAGTCATGCTGTTGTCATGGATGCTGTATGTGCTTTAACGTCGTCTTGCTGAAATATGCAAGACCTTCCCTGAAAGAGATGTTGTCTGGATGGGAGCATATGTTGCTACACGTCAATGTACTCTTCAGCATTGATGGAGCTGTTCCAGATGTGTAAGCTGTCCACGTCATAGACACTAATACAAATCTATTCCGTCAGAGATGGAGGGTTTTAAACTGTTTCTGCGGAAAACAAGCTAGATGGACCCTTTCCTCTTTAGTTCGCAGGACATGTCGTCTGTTGTTTCCAGCAATTTTCTGTTTTACCGCAGACCATTTCAAATGACCTTTGGCCCAGAGAAATGTTCGGCAGTGTTTCTATATCATGTTCACATATGGCTTTTTCTATGCATGATTCGTCTTTAACTTGCATTTGTGGATTACATGGCGAAATGTAATCACAGACAGTGATTTCTGGAAGTGTTCCTGAGCCCAAGCAGTAATGTCCAGAGGAGAATCATGCCTGTTTTTAATGCTGTGCTGCCCGAGGGCCTAAAGATCCTGTACATCCAGTTTTAACCTTCAATGTCATCACGTGCGCACAGACACTCCTTCTGATTCTCTGAATCTTTTGATATTATATATTGTAGATGGTGGCTTACATTCTGGCTTTTCTTTGCGGAACATCTCCACCTTTTGCCTGTCTCGGTGTGTGTGTATATAAATGCAGTTTTCCAGAAAGGTGAAAAATCAGATTTCCTCTTTTTTTTTCCACCTCTTGAGGTAGTGAAAAAGGTGTGGAGAAAAAAAAAAAAGACACCGCTTGTGTGTGTAAGGGACGTCCCCCTATTCTGTAACCGAGTAAGATGTGATGTCTGGATGTCTGCTCGTACTTTTATTAACTCTCCATCAACAGAGCGTCTAACTTTTAACTTCTAGAACTTCTAACTCTTCAGGCAGATGAGGAAATTAGTTGGTACTTAACAAGCATGTATATCACAATATTGTCCATGAATTGGTAAAAATTTCTTATTTTCAACATCTGATATGTTCTTCGTGCCTTTGTAAAACACTTTGACTTTACTTTGTTGTTTTAAATGCGCTTTACAAATAAACTTGCCTTGATTTTATGTTCTGTTGGCAGGAAATATGTTTTTATGGTCATTGCATTCTGTTTTAAATTTATGTTTTATGTAGCATCCTAGCTTTTTTGGAATTATTGTTGTATAAATTAAAGCTGTGGTACTCCATGATGGATAATTAAAAGTGATTTAAATGTAATTAAAAGTAAAAACCATAAAAAATAAATGTAGCCCAAGTAAAGTAAAAACAGATTTTCAGTTTTAAAGAATGAACATATTTTTAAACAAAAACCAAAAAAGACAAAAACAAAACCAACTACTCTGTATCATTACATCCTTCACTGAGTATCAGACTGTAAGTGTAAGTGACTTTACCATGAATTTCTTGCTTTGGTTTATTTCTAAAATAGTCAATCCTAAGATTGTCAGGGTGAAAAAAGGAGGCTTAATCATTCACCCCAAAATAAGTAATGAACTCAGAAGAAAAGGCAGAACCATACACTTTCTGACCAAAACAGTCATAGATGCTAATGTTGTTTTTTTAGCCACCTTTAGCACTGACTGACTAATGGAGCCACTTGTGGTGGGTTTCTGTCACTTGGAGTTTACTGTTTATCACCGTGGGTGGTGGCAGAGATCACACCTGCATCACCAGATTACACCTGGTGATGCAGAGGACTGATTGCGCTTGGGTGTGAGTGATCACACGTTTTTTTTTTTTTTATATACCACTTTTCATTATGTTGTTTTTGTTTTTGTTTTTTTTGAGTTTCGCATTTTTACATCGTGACCAGCAATTACGCCAAGCCAGCAACCAAAAGCATGAATCATGGAAAATAAATGGGAATTTCACCCAACATTGATAGCAGCTGTTGGACATTCTTGTTAGAAGCACGTTAAAAACGGATCTCTTTACACACGCAGCGGAGTAATGAAATGCCAGTAGTCAATACACATGCATTTGCCATGGCATCGTTAGATGAACTTATGCAGCGTCACAACATTTATTTCTATCCAAAGTTGAATACATTTTTGCCAAAGATGATGGACTTTGCCAAGAGATGGACTACTGAAGTCTTCTCCAGCACATCCCAAAGATTAGCGGAGTAAAAGCCGTGTTGAACAGCTTGTTGTTTCATTTGCTTGATGCAGACCAGCAATTTGAATTTTCTGAAACAAAGAGAAGGTCATTTTTCATCATACATTGCCAAAATGTGAAATAGATAGTAAAAACTATAGATTATACTCACATGATTTTTTTTTTTTGTACACGAAAATGACCATATAAATGGAACATACGATCGCTGTATTTCATGAAATACTCACAGAAGTACTGTTACATCACACTTAATATGCAACAAAGTCAGCATAGGAGGCTGTGGACGTTGGCGTTATAAGCATATCTCACAAGCAGAGGAACTTTCAAATCTTTTCTCCACCATTTCTCCTTCAGAGCAACTTTTCTTTGAAATGTCTGTTTTTTTAATTCTGTTACTTTTCATTGCAGTTTTTATTATTGTTATTATTATCATCATTATTATTATTATTATTATTATTATTATTATTATTATTATTACGACAATTACTACTACTATTATTATTATTATTATTATTATTATTATTATTATTATTATTATTATTATTATTATTATTATTATTATTATTATTATCATGTCTACTGATGCCTTAACTACCTAGTTAAGGTTTGGAAGACAGCACAGCATGTGTTAAACTGATGTTATATCCTATCAGATTAAAATATCCTTTTTCTGTGCTACTGATTGCTGAGAGAACTGCCAGACCTACAATTAACTTCTTTCTGACAGATTATTTGGGAAAGAATCTAGAATTTGTTTTCATCTGTTTCATTTGTTTAAAGTCATTAAACGCACAAGTCTTAACTCTGAGCCTATAAATCCTCTACTTGTGCTGATTGCATATGGGTCATCAAATTATGCCAGTTCACATAACGAGGAGGAAGCGGAGCCAACAAGACGGCCAGACAGATGCAAATCAAGTAATCATGGCAAAATGCAGATGCGTGGTGTGGCTGCAGCCAGGAGAGGATAGGAAATTGCACTGGTTAATGTAGTAGAGCCAACATGGTTAGTGAGTTGTCAACAACACTGTAAATTAAATGGTGTAAATAAGCACTGTCACAGCCTTCACACTCGCCTCAGCTTTTTCTCTGCCACTGCACATCTGGAAAAATATAACAGAAGAGTGTTCCCTGAAGTAATTGTGAAAAAAAAATTCCTTTTATGTTTTACTACAATCCAAAAAAGAGACATATTCACATGTAGTAATAGGAAAAACCTTTCAATTCTCTTATAATGTGAGATGAGAAAGAATATTTATCAAAAATAATAGAAGCCAGTTCCCTGCAACTCAACAGTGAAAGTCCATGAACTTTTTTCAATATCTGACTTTCATTTGTTTTTCCAGCGAGGCAGAGAAGGAGAAGGGCGAGAGCCCACTGAGGGAGGAGGATGAAGCCTACATGGTGGAAGAGGAGGAAACACCAGTGAAGAGTGAGGATGGGGAGTCTAAGGTGATTTTCCTTGGTGACGAAGGTTCTGCTGATTATGAAGGATCTGCAGCAGAAAACCACGACTACTTTGCAGACACTGCCGCAGCAGCTGAGACAGGATCTGGCGAGTCTTGGACAGCTGAAGGTATTTTGGGGGTAGAAGATTTATTTTATTTTATTTTATTGTTAGTTGCTCCATGTCTGTTAACCTGTCCTTGTCATCATCTGTTCACAGATGGAGGAATGAATACCTGGAAGAAATTGTTCACCAACAGCCCTGTCACTGGTGAGCCAAAACCCACAGAGCAGGACCTCAAAGAAGACCACCTGCTGACCACATACATGAAGAAAGCCTCTATTTGAATTCCCATTGATTCAGATAGTAAAACTAATATTGTATCACCACCTGCTGGAGAAAGCTGGTCACACAGAGGCCTCATACGTACATATATATATATATTGGATTTTCTGTGTGATTGTTTCAAAAACAATTTTCTGATTATGCAAAAAACAAAACAAAAGGGTGAATTTAACTATGTCTACGTTGCCGAAGGCCAGTGTTTGTGCTTCCTTATGGAAAACAGCATCTTTATATGCTTTGTAGTATAAATTAAAGTGTTTTTATACCATACCAGTGCAATAAGATGATGCCTTTGTCTATGTTTGGTTCACTTTGTGCAGTTCCAATGTATTTTTTATTCTTTTTTATTATTAATATTCATAAGCTGCACAAGCATTTTATTTTTTCAATTTTTGATTCCCCTTTCTCAAATGTTGTGATTCTACACCTGGTCATCAGTGCAACACATTCTGATTTAAAAAAGAAAAAAAAAAGAAAAAGCTGGATAAGATAATTTTGTGGACCCCTCAGAGTTGGATACAAATTACCTTAACTAATGTGAGAAATATGCACAATGCATATGAAAACATGTCAAACATAGACCGCATAGACAACAATAGTATATCATTTCAATATATTCAACATTGATCACTGAGCATTTGAAATACTTCGACCAATAAAGGATAAATTAAAAAAAAATTTAAAAAAAACTGTTCCAGTGAGTTTCTTGTGTCTTTTACTCCAACTATTGGTATGACTTTGGCAACACCTGGGTCTCAACATCAATTCTTTCTTTTAAAATAAAGAAAAAAAAAGAATAAGGTCTTATTATCTCTGAACCAAACACAAGTAAAAAAAAAAAAAAAAGTGCTTTCCTTTTCTTTACTGAAAACTGCATACTCACACGAAAAATGGGAGCTCGTAAAAGCTGATGAAAACTCTTCAAGCACCTCCTGCACACAACTCTTGTGACTGCATTTGTGACTTGCACAAAAATGATGAATCGCTTCGGATGATTTCTTACCACAGAAATGTTTCAGTTCATCTGTATTCATGACTGTTTTTACTGTACAGTCCTCTTTGGGTCATGTTAAAAGTTCTTAGTTGGGTTTGAGTCACAAGGGGAACTCTACCATTGCGAAACATGAATTTTCTTCTTTTTTTTTCTTCTTTCTGTTAAAAAAAACAGTCCATTTTTATACTTTTTTTTTTTTTTTTTTTTATTTACTTGTATACCTTGGGTCATTATCTTGTTGCATCATCCAACTTCTCCCAAGCTCCAGTTCATGGACTGTTGCCCTGGCAGTCTGCTTTGAAAATGTCTTGAGACAATTTTGACTGAAGTGAGTGTGTGTGTGTGTAGTTCCACCAAACTATAACATTTCCTCCACTGTACCTAACAGTTGGGAATAAGTCTAAGAATGTGAAGTGTGTTAAATGCAAACATCACAAGAGTTTGCAAATGCTGGAGTGATGACGTTACAGTTCCAATAGTGTATTTGCTAATCTCATCTTAATCATGTTACAGTGTTTTTTTGTTTTTTTCATGGAAGCAATTCTGTACCATAATTCAAATTAAAAAGCATTAACAGAAATGCTTTTTCATTTTCAGAATATAGCTGC
>JBAMYA010043508.1:0-13303 GCA_037176975.1 Arrhamphus sclerolepis | reverse complement strand
GTTAAATTTCTATTCTCAGCTTGTGAAATTAAGTGCACTGAATACAGTTCACATGACAATCAAAATTTTGCAGGTAATTTGGTTTACTAGAGCTCAACCTTTTTGAATAAAATGTCCTTCCATTAATTAAAAAAATTCTGAAATCTGCTCGCTCTCTCATTTTTTTTTAGCCTTTTATTAAGATTCTGTTGGCTTCTGTGACATCACAGAACCAGATCAGAGCAGAATTATCCAATCATTACATCTGTTCTTTTCATCCAGCTTTGTAAAATGGGTACCTGAGAGGCACATTCTGCAAAATCATGGATTTGAGAGCCTAACTCAACCGATTCAATGTGTCTTCTGAAAGTAGAGCTGTAAAGAAGTGGTTGTAAAAGTTGCTTATGTACTGTGTCTTTGTAGTAGTTTTAACCAAAACTTATCACTGACAAACTTTACAGCCTCACAGAACTGGGTTGCTTTAAGTTTTAAAAAGGGTTGTATGTCTGGTTTATTAAATTGATCTTATATGTGCTCCATTTATTTTGTCCTAGTGACCTGGGTACAGCTCTACGGTGAGGATTAATTAAAAAATGCAGACCCCATTCAGATCTTGCATTGCAGTGTGCCCTTAAAAGGTCAATCACAAATGACCAACACTGATACAAGTTCTCAACACATTCCACGATGGATTCAGATCTGATCACCAAGAATGGATTAGAATCAATGTATTTTGTGTCCCACCGTTGGAACACAAAAGTGTCTTGGAACAAATAAAAAAAAATGTCATCAGCTTAAGAACAACTTGTTTTATATATTTATGACCACAATAAAAGGCACTAGAGAAAAACACTTCTGCAGTTTACACCTAGTTATTTTCTGCTGTTTACAATGCTCATTAAAAGTAACTTTGTATGTTTATTTGCATATAAAGCAGACCGGACCCAGGTGTGAACCAATCCACAAAGTGTCGGCCATTTATACTCATTTGTCTCATGTTAATAGAATGTCTAAACAGGGAATTGTCTGAAAGTAAAATTGTTCCTTAGTTACATATGACTCCTTTCTTTTTTCTTTCTTTTCAATCTTTACACTTTTCCTAACTCAGCTTTACTCCTTAACTAGGTGGCCTAAAACTGGTCTAAGGTTCACTGCACAAAACGGACCACGCATGCAGCTAAGAAGAAAGTATAAGATGTGAGAAACAGGTAAATTGACGTGATGGGATATTTGAGAAGCATATTCAGACACACAAAAAAGAGCTCCTGCTGAGTCAGAGATGCCCCAGAGAAACAGGGTTAGCCAGTCATGAAATTGCTAAACAAATAGACTTACATATTTACCCAGGGAAATCTTTTAGGTGGATTTTGAGAATTGTAGGCAATGTGAGAGCATGTTACATATGAATTTAAAAGAAAAAAATAGTGATGATAATTATCATGATAATATTAGTGCACATGATTTTGGTGTTTTTCTACTACCTACAGGTCAAATACATTAGTCATGTTATCTTAAATATAGTCCTAAATACACATTGCATAAGTCACTCTGTCATTGTCATTATTTTCCACATCCTTGTTTTATATGAACAGATAAATTAGACATCTGTGCCTACAAGAGGTCCCACTTTTGTCTGAAGTTCTCAGAATGTAATAAATTCCTGAATTTTCGGCATGAATAAGTTATGTCGAGGCTAACAATCTGGCGGTGGTGGCAGGGCATCCATGTTTTATGATGTTTATTTGAAAGGCATAATGCATTTTATTTAAAAAGTGATTCATGTAGTCAACAGTACAAAATGGTTGGCTCCTTCATATTGGCTCCTTGATAAATAGCAGGGCTGTTTCAGTAAACAAAATTCATGGGGGAAAGAGGGTGCTTGATGGTGCAATTCATAATTCCTAAATAACTGCTGCTTGTTTGTACAGCAGAGTAGGATATTATGCAAGGGATCACCATAGGTAGGCCTTAGCACTTTAACCATATGCTTGAATTAATTATTCATATTTGCATTTTATATAAAACAACCACATCCCTGCAAAGTCTGCTTACATCAGTTATTTTCCACATATTGATAAACATTTTATTGCAATAGTTTATCATTTGATATAATCTACATTTGAAGACAAATGCTCTCTCGGACATATACACATATACATATATATGTTTAATTTATAATTTTATAATTTAAGAATGAATGGAGTATACCACTTTGTGACATTATGGCCTCCTGAAGACAAAACTATAGAAAAATGTTGTCATCCCTTTATTGTGAGACTACTACTACACTACAAATATTTAGATATCTAAAATTGTTTTCTGTTAAATGTCAGTGCTATCAGAGGAGTTATAGCACTGACAGCAAGAGTATCCCACCCATGGCCTCATCTGACACGGCACCATCAATTTATAGCTGGATTTTATTCAAAGGGCAATTTGTATGTTAAATATACAAGTCACTTCAACTGTAGCAAGAAATGGCTTCTTGGTGAACAAAAAATAAATCTATATGTACTTTTTGAATTATAGCACCTTCAAGTAGCTTTGTGGAAAGATAGCAAAAACAACTATAAGTTACGATTGACATTGCACCAAGGAATAGATTCCTATCATGACTGATTTTATTTGAGAACCATGAACCATTCTGTTTGCTCGAAACAGAAAGCTCCTGGTTGAATTTCCACCGATAGCGCAAGCCAAACTCCTGAAACCATCGACGTAAACCCTCCTCGGCATAAACTGGGAAATGCATTAAAGAAAGAAAGGGGGAAAAAAAGGTTTATCGAAAGAAGCAAGCTCTCTGATCATCCTGAGATCTCTTACTGCACCAGACCCGTCTGTCAGCAGATGTCTCATCACACAGATAAGAGTTGAGCTATACTCATCTGCAGCAACTCAGATATGTGAAGAGCTCAGCTGCAGTCACGATCAAATTTATAAGGGGTAAAATTATTTACGAGCCCGTAGGCTACCAGGAAAGAAAAAAAAAAATATGACTTGACCTAGATGATAAACATCTCCCATCAAAAGCAACAAAGAAGCCCAAATTCATCCACATAGAGTGGATGTAAATGGTTTGATATCTTGGTGAAACTTGGAAGTTAATTTTGTCTGTTCTAAGTTCTGTTTTGTTTTTTTGATGTTTTATGTTGGTCTTTATCCTCCCAGTTTGTGCTGTTTCGCCCATTTTACCTGTCTCCTCTAACCAGTCAACTTGGTATTTAATTGCCTTTCAATAGTTTATTTCACTTTCACCCACAACTCCATGCTGTCATTTGAAAAGGTACATTCTGCTTAAATAATAATAATAATGATTATAAAATATATTTTTTATCTGGTTCTACAGTTACGTCAATTTAAAATAATTAAATCCAAATGAATGAGTTTTGAAAAAAATAAGCATATATTTATAGTGTCCATAGTAATCATGAAGGTAAGTAGTAGCCACTTGCTGGTGATCAAATTTATTTGATTAGGTATCATCTGTAGGCGTGATATTCTCCTCAATCGAAATTTTAGCATTTTGTTGAGGCTAGCATGCTAGTATGCTAACACAATACATCAGCGATGATTTTAGAGAAGCAATTGTTACTGATCAGTGATCTGGTAAGGGATATAAGAACATTTTCAAACAGCTTGGAGTCCATTACTCTACTGTGAGAGAGATTATTCACATTTAAGACAGTTTTAATCATCTAGAAGTGGATGTCTCAGCAAGTTCTCTGAGTTCAAATTCAAGGTCAGACTGTGCAATGTATCTCAGACTCTACAGGTGTAAATTAGAATGTCAAAGAACAGTACATTTAGAAAAAGACAGAAGAATATGTGACTTGTATAGATCGATTGCAAGAAAAAGCTTCTTTCTGAAAAGAACATGGCAGGATATCTTAGGGTTGCAGACTCATATTACACCAGTTTTAAAAGCATTGCATTGGGTCCCCATGTCTTTTAGGATTGATTATAATGTTATTTCAATTATTTTTTTTAAAGACTTAAGTCTTGCGCCTTCTTATCTTACAGATTTACTTTTATCTTATGAACCGTCGTGGCCCCTCAGGTTCTCCAGCACCAGTCTTTTAAAAGTACCTTTTGCTAATATAAGAACCTATGGTGAGGCTGCCTTCCAACATTATGACTCACGTTTATGGAACAGCCTGCTGGAGAACCTGAAAGCTGCAAAAAATGTTCATATTTTTAAGGACAGGCTCAAGATCTTACTTTCTAATAAGGCTTTTAACTAATGTCCCCTTCTTACCCTGTTTTAGAATCTTGTTTTTTGTTTTAGTTTTAGTCAGCTTTTAGTTTTTAATTAAGGATTCCTCTGCCGTTCCCTGATGCTGACAGCTGCCTGTGATACTGTAATAATGTTCCCTGTCTGGTTCTTCTGTGCCCAGCCATGTTATCTATGTCCTTATTGTTACCTTATCATTATTTTATATGCATGTGTATGTGTATATGTATGTGTTCGTGCATGTGTATGTGCAGTGGTAGGGCTTTCGAGCTGTCTGGTTTTCTGCATTGGTTGTTTGCTGACTGTGTTGACTTCATGTGGTTCATCCGTATGACGGGAGGAATTAATGTGTTTCCAGCCATTATTGAGGGCATCCATGGGTGCTGGGGTCTGTGGGGAGGAGATTGTTGGACCCCCCCCAGGTCTTTTGCGTTTGGCCAGCTTTTCAGGCAGGTGGATGTGGGCCGGGACTCCTGGTGCCTGTGGATCGTGTTTGTGTGGCCCTGGGTGAATGTTAGAGAGGTGTTTTGGTCCGTTCCTCTTTTGGTTCATTCATGTTCATTGAATGGCTGGGGTAGTTGGTTTTCTGTGCATTCCCATCGGGCAGCGTGGTGACCATCTTCAGTGGGGGTGCATGGGGGCTGTTTGCCCTGGACATTCCTGGGGATGTGGCTGGTCTGTAGGAGAGGTGGACTGGAGTGCTGCCATCATCCTGTGGGCTGTGTGGATCTGATTCGCAGGTGTTGTGGCCCTGTCTTGCATTTGTTCATGTGGCGGAGGCGGTTGGTATGTTATTGATTTGGGAGGGTTTGCATGTTTTTCCCGCAGGCCTTCTGACATTTCATACAATTGCAATTTGATATTGCAGAAGATGTTACTTTTTCTTTGCATAAGTGTATGTGAAATTTAAGAGGGCTCTGTTTCAGAAAGTGGGTCATGTAGGAACTCTTGATGTTGAACCTGAACTCAGGGAATCTGAGTTTTCCATGTCACAAAGGGAGGATTTTTTTAACTCCAAGCAAGATGGTTCAGATGATCCGGTTGTAGAAACTGAGGTAACTTATAGACAGGAGTCTGTTGCCCTGTTGTCATGGTAACTGACTCTGTGAACTAATCCTGGTCAAGAGCATGCTTACTTAAACATACCTCGACTTTTTTTGTCGCACCCTGCTCACCACTTACTTTACCAAGCCAACATCTCCATCCTTGAAGCCTAGTGTGCAACACTTGGGTACTGGTGTGAGAGGCATGGCATGACCGGAGAGCTGCGGCCAGATCCTTCATCCCCAGATCCCACAGCTTCAAACCTGATACACATGGGCGCGCATCCATTTTTTCACATTCAGTCAAGTGAAAGTCGTGTAAAGAATGTGTTGAACGAGGTGCATCTCACAGAACCTATATTCCCGAAAGGCAACATGATTAAGGTTGCCAGCTGTTTTAGTCATGATGTCCCATCCCCTACGGTTGATAAGGGTCAGAAGTTCAAACCTGAAAAAAATACAGTCTGAAACTGAAAAAAATATGATGTGTGTAAATAAAAAAATAAGACCTCTAAGTTTAAAAATGTATGTTAAGGTTAAAAGTGAAAATAAATATTGTCATCCAAAAGAATTTAAAAATTGAATCAAAATCATAATTGAACTGAAAAAAAACAACAAAAGTTGTTCTTTTTCATCTACAAGCTGTTTTTTTTTTTTTTGTTTTATTAATAATAAAACTAACGACCCCAATTTTTAGATTAGTATTGTTAATTGAAGTATTAAGAATAATAAATTCTTCATCTGGGTCAATAAGGGTAGAGACACATGTGAGTGTGATTTTTCTGTGGATTTTAGTCTGTGATGATATAAATTAGAAAGATGAGTTTTTTGAGTAGGTATATATCTGGCGTCAATCAGCCTACGTGTATAAATATTTTATTCCACTTAACTTGGCACTCAAGTCCTTGTATATTGTATATTAGAAATGTAATCAGAGCCATATTGAAGATTTATTGTCTATGTATGGAAAAATTGTTAAATAAATGAATAAAAACAATGTGGGTATTTGAATATCTGTGAGCTGCATTTGACCTTTATTTGGAAATATTTAAGCACAAAGAAAAACAAGATTTGTTAAGGCTATTGTTCAATATCAGAAAAAAGTGACAGACTGAGTATCACAAAAGACAATAGACAAAAAAATAACATGTGTTCAGGCAAATTTGTGAATTAACTGATGTTACAGTAGAGAGGCAAAATGTGCGGGAGAAATATTTAAGCTGAATGCAGGTTGTCAGAGAAAGTTAAGCTCTTTTGAAGGGGTTGGGGTAATTGTTTAGTACAGCCATGGAGTGATATTAGGATTGGTAAAGTTGGATCATTTGTCCACAACCACGTTGGTGCGTTTATTGCTTTGCCTATGATGTTTCAAGATAGGGAAGAGAACTTTCCATTGTTCATTTAACTCGCATGGACATTGGTTGTTGAGGCCATAACTGGTGCATTTCAGTTCCTTTCCTTTCCTTTTGACAAGTTCCTTATGTTTAAAATATTCCAATTTGACGATAATGAGTTGTGGTGATTTGTTTGCACGAGATCCTATAAAGTAAACACAGTTGAAGCGGATGTTGTCAGCAGTATTGGCAAACAGTTTGAGGTGGGTTTTTATGAAGTCCTTTATCAGACATGCCACGCATTCTTCTTGTTTGTATGTCCAGTACCGTTTCTTTGATGGATTCATTTTCTTTGATGGCCATGTGCATATCATCTCTTTGCATTGTAAGGCTATGAAAGAGGTATTGGACTAACTGTGCTAACTTCTCTTTGTAGTTGTGGGCGCACTCACAAGTGGATCGATATCTTTGATTTCTTTGTGACGTTTTAATAGTAAATCGAGCTTCTTATTAATAGACTGGAGTATGACTTTTGTCAGTGGATGACCTCCTTTTTTTCCATTTGTTTTAGATGGATGAGTGCTGTTGGGTGGCAGTCGTATCCATTTTTGCAGTGGATGTAGTGGAAATCAATGTATGCTTCCAAATTAGTTCCTCCAATAAGTGGACAATTAGGGATAATTATTCCAAGAAGGAAAAGAAGGATTACTGTCCTAAGACATAGTGAACCAAGTTCAAAAAGCCTTGTTTTCCCTCACCTCCTTGCGTAGTGTCTTGCAATGCTCAGCGTCTCATGATTCATGTTCCAAGAACGGAGATGCAACACACTGGTCACAAATCTGAGTGGTTCTGTATACACAGTCCACCGTAGCAAGCAGAGCACAGATCTTTATATGTTGTAGAAGAAACCAAGCAACAGCTCCACGATGGAACGAGACAAGAAGAACAGCTCCTGAGGTCAATACTTCATTGTCTAGATAATCAAAGGTAGGGAACATGTTTCTGCAGACCACAACACTGACTGTACATTTCTGGACATAGAAGCAACTTGATTTGAGAGAGGAGTGAAAGAGGCCATCTATGTTTAATGGGAAAGCTAGCCCTAAGCAGTGGAGGTATCACCAGTTCAACACTTACAATGCAACCATGACACTCCTCCAGGCAGTTACACAAACATTCACATCTTGAATCGTGTGATCTAAACACCTCACATGTCCAGAAAGGAAAATTATTAACGCTTGACAATAACCAAAACAATCCACAGGAGAGACTGGGGGTTACAAAGAATAAGTTCAAGATTAAAAAAAAAAGGATCACAACATAATGCAACATTTCTGTAAAATGACTTTTAAACAGACAGTTGCTGATTGTGCCCCCGTGTGTATCAGCAACTGTTCAATTATTCAATATGACCAATGACCTTATTAATATTCATCTTAACCGAAGCTTTCAATCACTTCCTGGAGCCTTCCTCTGTAGACAGACATTATTTAGTCATCAAGTACAGCCTAGTCTTTAAAGTCTGTTGGATTACTTGTGTAACCTGACTGCTACAGCTGACAAAGTGATGCTCTGATTTATTTTGTTTCATTATCTTTCTCAGATTAACAAACTCATTAAAACTCTCAATCCCCCTGTCTCCTACAATCCCTGTACACTTTGTTTTTCTTTGCCCATCCAAGTCCATTGATTTTCTGTGGAATTTTGTTATTTCACCTCCTTTCATCTGTCCTTAGCCAGCTGCTTTTCAAGTTGAGGAAGCCCTGAGTTTTTTCCTGCTCTGCAGCACATGAATCATGGACTATGAGTCCTTATCCTCATCAGAGAAAGGCAGGGCAGAGGGTGGACATTCTGAGTCTCCAAAGTTTATGCATCACGGCTAATGTAATAATTTATTGGTACTGCTCTTTAATGCAGCTGCAGACTCAAACTGTAATAACAACATGGTACTTCATCTTGTCCTATCATCATATAGGATCCATCCATTATCTTTACCTGCTTATTCCTGTGCAGGGTCATGTGGGTCTCTCTTCAGGCAAAAAGGCTCAGATAGACTTTTGACAGGTCATCATTTCATCAAGGCCACAAACAGACAAACAATTTCACATAATCACACTAATATGTGATGTAGAATCACCAATTAGTCTAACATGAATGTTTTTGAACTGTGGTATTAAACTCGAGTACCTATAGGCAAAACATAGGTTGTTTAATCTCCTGCACTTTTCTGCACAGGGCGGTGCTTTTGGATTAGATGCAGTATACATTTGATGTTTGGAATATGCTCACATACGGCTTCTTATCCCCTGCCTTTCGCCCAAAGTGAGCTGGGATAGGCTCCAGCAGACCCCCGTGACCCTGCACAGGAAATAGCAGGTAAAGAATGGACGGCTTCTTGTCTGCATGCAACAATAAGATCGCTGATTGTGTGTATAATTTCCATAATATTTGCTTTATTAAATAGAAGTTATGTGAATAACAATGGGCATTCCTATTAAAACATTATGTTAATCTTCAGTAAAATTGAGTTAAAGTGTTTGATTTCATCTAAGTAAAAAAAACAAAAACAAAACATAAATATTTAAACTAAAATTAACAGTCTGTACAGAAAATAAATTATGGATGAAATAATTTAGGTTGAAACTTGAGAAAACGGGTTAATTTTAAAAGTAAATTATTCTATAAATAGAGCTAGTAAAATATACTTACCTTAAAATATGCCTGTCTTTATACTTATCTGTATCTGATTGAATTAATGTACTTACCTCAATGCTGGATTTTTGCTAAATACTGAAGTTTATTTACTTTGGGGTTTGTTCTGTGTATTTAAAGGTTTTTCACCTGTTCATACATCCTGTTCATGTCAAATAAATTTGAGAACAAGTGAAGTCCAGAGTCTGTCAAGTCCTTCCTTTTCAAGTGTGGAAGCCATGCAGTTTTGAATACACTTGACATATATGTATATAATAAATATTAATGAAACAATTCCATTTCATTGTTTATGAAATTAGCAGATTGACTCACTGTTTTTATTTACATTTTACAGGGTCTCAACTGGAATTGGGTTGCACGATCCAAGTTTTGGGTGCAACATTGCAGGTGTGTCATCATCCACAGTCACCTCTGCCCTCTTAATTTCCTTGATTCACTTCCACATCAAATTATTCACATTTCTTAATTAACTACTCATTACGATGAGAACATGTTCTAAACACTCAAGATAGTCTGCTCCACCTGGAGAGATGAGTTTGTACCCGATAACTGCACATATGGCTTAATTGAGAGTGCAGCCTCAAAAAACTCAGAAAAGTAATCCAAACACCTGGGCCCACTCTTGGGTGAATAAATGCATCATCTTCATCCACTTTTATTTTCATTCCTCGAGGCATTTGGATCATTTTCTCCACCCGAGCAAGTTTGTGTCAGAGAAGTGAAGCTGACGTAAAAGAAACAAGATTAAATAACGAGGAGATGACCTTTTGTATGTTAAGTACTTATTTGCACTTTTAAATGAGATTTCAGCAAATGAGATGAATGAGGAGACACTCAAAAGAACAATTAAGGATTGAAGGACAAGTTGACAATGTGAGTTCAGATGATCTGTGATGAGGGTGATTCACAGTATCCTGCACATAAATGCAATATTCCAAGGACACACACATAAAGAGATTTATTCAACTCAGCTTTATAGAATCTTAAGAAAAATGGGCCTTATAGTTCAGAAAGGAAGACGTCACAAAATAATCATGATCAACAGTCTGCTGCTGCACCTACACATAGCCCACTAAAGCCACGTACATAGTAGATATCTTAATGGATTACAACTCCAGCGAAGAGTCATCATCTACAGGTTTTTTTTTTACTTTTATCTCTTAATAATGCTGTCTAATAAAAAATAATTAAAAATAAATAAATAAATAATTACCTGTGGCATCAAGAGGCCTCTAAAAACAAAATTTAGTCATTGTGAGTGACCCAAGCAAGATCACTGGACCGTTTACTTGTCTTTCACAGATTTTTTTTCCTTCAGTGAACATTAATTTCCTGTTTACATCCTTTGGAGTAAGTTTGAAGAAATTAGGTTGATGGTTTGTTTCAAAATTTTGTGGATCTTCCATTTTATCCTACCCAACCATGAATAAGATAGGATTGTTGTTAAAACATTATTGGCTAATATTAAATTCATGAAATGCACCCTAACCCTTTTCATTAAAAGCAATAGTTTTGCTTTTGAAATAAATTCTTACAGTAAGTGGTTCATTTTTTACGGAAGCCCTAAATGGTCATACATGCATACATTTTATTTTTCCCGTGCATAACTCCACCGTTTTCTCGTGATAACAAGTTATTTTTTTCCCTTTGTTTTCCCGTGATAATGAGATAATCAATTTGAGATCTCAAGGGCATTGCAATGCCCTGATGAAGGTCAACGGACCGAAAGCTTGGTGAAAAATACACTTGTTTGCATGGATCTAAGTGTGCAGAGGCTTTTTTTTCTTAGTTTTCTTGAGATGTCAAATTAATTATCTCATTATCACGGGAAAACGGAGGACAAAATAAACTTGTTATCACGAGAAAACGGCGGAGTTATGATGTTATCACGGGTAAATTATGTTGTTATCACGGGAAAACAGAGGAAAAATAACTCGTTATCATGAGAAAACGGTGGAAATAAAATGTATGCATGTATGGCTCTTTAGGGCTTCCATAATTTTTTCCAGTTTTTGTTCATCTTTTTACTTTTTCTGCAACACTATGCTCAGGTCAGGAAGAATCAATTTTGAGACAAAGGCAGATAATCAAAGTCATACGATCCTGGAGTCACTGGACACTCAACCTCAGGTCAAAATGCCCTCTTTGTAATAAAGATTTTTATGGTGTTTTCAGTAAACTCATGCTCCAAAGTGAGTTGACTTTGCTTAGGTGTTGCTGTGTGCATCAAATGAACAAATACTGCATTCTCCAAACCTCTCCATGTACTGCTTAAGAAATTGAGTTCCTGCCTGAAGCCTTACGGGATTTAGATTTTCAGTCTTGTTAAAGAAAACATACCTCCCAATTAATAATACACTACCTCATTGTATGTTAAGAATGTGCTTTTCTGGTGCTCTGCCATTTAATCCGACATTCACTCAGAGCAGAGTGTGTAGGAGGATGGCAGTAAATAGTAACACCTGAGCCCAACATTTAACTTATATTTCAAATAATTTTAGGTTTTAAGATGTCATAATCTTGTAACAGTTGTAATTCTACCTGTGATACATAAGAAAAGCAAGACCAAAGAAAACTCGTAATTGATACATTAACACTGAGTTGATTAGGTACCTGCACCTACCTCCTCAACACTGTGACGTTAGATACAAAGAGAAGAAGAAAAAAAAGATTGACATAGTCATTATTATGTCATGTATCGGAGCTTAAAGGTAGTGTAACTTCACCAAAAAATATTTGTAGCCAAACTGAGGATTTCAGACAGTTAAGACAAAAACAAAGTGCTACACAACACTCATATATTACAGAGCTGAGCTCATAGTTTTTGACATTTTCTCATTATTTCCTTAAGCGTTCACACACAGCGAATGTAAAACATCTGCAATGTCACAGTCAACACACACACAAAAAAAAGTTTATATAGTGTGGGCTTTTTTCCTTTACACAATAACAATGCCAAGGCGGTGGCAATTTAAATACACCCTGAAGAGAGTTTTTAAGATCACTGGATGAGTAAATTTTATTTTCATTGCCCATGTCATCTTTTTTGAATAGACACACTCGACTCGACTGTGCTTCTAGGTAGACTGCAAGACATGATAAAATAAATAGATCTGGATCAAAAGAAAAAGATTTCTAAATCGGGCAATGGCCACATTTAATCCGCATCTATCCATGACTTTTGAAATAAATTAGCTAAATGATTGCAAAAATGTCCTTTGTGCTTCTTTAATACTGAGCCTTAAAAAAAAGCATTAATAAAGACACTTAAAAATGGCATTTTTTTTCCAGAAAGCATTTCCAAGCCATTTTGTCTTTTGTTTTAAAAGTTCCATAAACTACATGCAGCCCGCAGCATGATATTTTGTGGCCCCCAACTTGACATCAAAGTTTAGTGTTTGTGCGACCCATGCAGATTTCTCAAACATACCTTTTGCGCGCCGTTGTGCGTGCCACGCTTTTATTTTATTTTTTTCCTTTGTGGGCTTCCATAGTTCAGGTTTGTGACTAGCTTTCAGTGGCATTTGCTATCAAGTCGTCTCCATAGACTATAATGGGGGCCAGGCCGACCATTATGTGATGCACTATAGGTTGGTACATGACAGCAGGTCCAAGCTGTCAAAAGTTGAGAAATGTTCAACTTTTAACACATCAAGGAGGACATCAGCGAGACAGAAAGCGCTCACCAATGAAATCATAGAGAGCTGGAGCGGCTCATGTCCATTTATGATCAGGACCATTTATGATATGGATTAAAACAGTAATAGTGGAGTTTGTGGTCACACAGAGAGACAAGTTCAGAAATAAATTTTGGGAAGAAGTGGTTGAAACTGGTAGGACTGCAGTTGTGGATGAGGACAGCAGTGATGTGATAATGGAAAACAAGCCGGTGCAAGCCGATGTTTCTATGTAGCTGCTGCTGATAGCCAGTGGCGTATCCAGGACATTTTTACTGGGGTGGCCAAGATGGGACACAGAGCCAGACTGGGGTGGCCATACCGGGA
>JBAMYA010043507.1:0-13303 GCA_037176975.1 Arrhamphus sclerolepis | reverse complement strand
TATATATATATCTATGTACACACACACACAGTTGCAATCAAAGTTATTCAACCACCACTGCAAATGAGGTTTATTATTAATTTAAATAGCGTAATACAACTAATATTACAAGTGGTTTCTCCAAATTTAACACAAACTGCCACTTTCAATGGCCACTGCAATCTCATAATTATTCAACTCCCTGAATAACATTCTTCATAAGAGCACACGTTTGCAGATCAGGTGTGGTCTGAAGCACGGTGAAGTTGGATTGCATATCAGAAATAGGTTTAGGTTGCTGTGTAGTTGAGTGGTTAAGCAGGCAGACCCTATACGAGGCACAGCACTAGTGCAGTGGATCGCGAGTTCAACTCCCAGCTCATTGAGCAATTTCCTGCATGTCTCAGTCTTCTCTCTGTCCCCGTTTCCTCCCTTTCCCCACTCAATAAAGGCCACTAAAGCCAACACAATCTTTAAAAAGAAAAGAAATATGGTTAGGTCAAGAAAGTTCAGAGGAAAGATTGTTGCATACACAAAAGGGCACAAAAAATATAGCAAAGGCAGAAAGAGGAAACTATCAACAACTGCTACCAGAGTCCTGAGGAGACATGTGGTCAAAAGACCTCCAGCGAGACTTGGTGGCAGCAGGCACTGAGGTTTCAGTTTCTACAGGCTTCATGCCTAAACTGCAGGACGTCCACCACTACTGATCCAAAAGCATAAGAAAAATCACCTCCAATTTGCTGAAAACATATAAACATAGATAAACCAAAGAGGTTTTGGGATTTTGTTCTGTTGAGCAATGAAACAAAACTGAAACTCTTCGGGCCTACGGATCAGAGCTAAGTCTGGAGGAGGATGAATGAAGCATACGTGGAAAAGAACATCCTGCCTAAAGCCTGAAGCAGGTCATAACAGCAAACGGATGCTCTACGAAGTTCTGAAGATTCTTGTCATGAAGGGGTTGAACAGTTTTGGACTGCAGTGGCCATTAAAAGTGCCATTTTGTTTTAAATGTTGAAAAACCAGTTGTATCATTAGTTGTGCTGAACTATTTAAATTTTTCTTGTTAGATATGTTTATCGCAAACAGCTGCTAGTCTGTATATTTAGCCAAAATACCTCATTTGCAGTTGAAGTTGAATAATTTTGATTGCAACACACATATATATATATATATATATATGTATACACACACATATATAGAGAGCATATATAAATAAGAAGAAGTGATGCATCAGGATGGGCATGTGAACAAGAAACACAATACAGGAACTGGAGATGGTTTAAGTGTGGACCATCTACTCAGGTCACAAAGCACTCACGATCAGAGTCTTCACTCTTGAAGTAACCAATAAGTCGGATGTCTTCCTCCATTCTGTCGAAGGCTCTCAGCTCCAGAGCATTTTCTATGATCTCCACTGGCTCTTCCAACAGCTGAAGACAAAGGAAGGAGATCACCATGTAAGACTGGTACTGATTAAAACCAACGGCTGGAAAACTGGGCCGAAACAAGTCCACTCACATCCAACAAGAACTCCACCAGGGTGTTAGCAGAGAGCAGTCCATCAAACTCAATCACCCTGTTGTCCTTGAAAACATAAACACTTCCCTCCTCCTCCAAGCCTGTGGTCGAAAAGAGGTGATGTATAACTTCACCAATCGAAGGACTGCTCTCGGGGTAGCTGCGCATGCAGATACTCACCTAGCTTCTTTGCTACTTTTAAGTCTTTGTGCGAGTCAACCATTCCAAACCCAATGTCCTTCTCCACCATCACCTGAGCTACAAGCTGGAACAAAGAGACACATCATGAAAGTTAACATTTTAACCTGCAAGAGCAGGACTGATGTTTTAGAAGACAAATCGAAAAGACAATAATTCTTTTTAATGTTCTGAGTTCTGGAAACAAAGAACGTTTAATTAAAACAATAAACGGTGCTGTGAAGCTTGACTTGAGCACCAAAGTTGGCACTGAGACAACGGTGCTCTGAAGCACAAAGATACACTTACATAATCACCCAGGATATTTGTTCTAAATATAACCAAACTATGAGTATACTGTAAATAAATGTTCTGGCAATTGTTGTATGCAGTACAGTAGAAGAGCCTCTCCTGCAGCAGGACTGAACAAACTAATAAAGTTAAAAGTATCCTGAAAAGAATTATACAGTTAATATATCTGTTATAATTAAATGTAAACTATCATCATAAAATTATTTTAAAGTTTAAACATAAAGACAGGGATTACAAATAATGACATTTAGAGTATTCAAATATTCCTGCTTGTTAAATATTATAACATTATTGATTAATGCCAGTTTCGTCAGCCGAGGGTCAGCACGCCAAGACCCAGGCTTTTGGCTGCTACACAAAACACGAAATACCCGACCCATACGGACCCTCTTGGAGGCAGTGATGAGACCACAGGAAGACAAACCCATGTAGTTCATTCAGGTTGAGCCAGACCCCAGACCCCACGGGTGAAGGTCTGGCCAGAAGGCTGTCATCAAAGACCCCCTCCAGGACTCCTCCTACTCTATTGTAGGAGGAGTCTTGTGAACAGGTTGACTCCAGATTTCCTTTGCACTATGACTGCCTGACCTTCTCAGGTGTTGAACACTGTTTTGTTTTACCAACACCACTAGATCTTTTGGGTAAACGGCCTTTGGTTTGGTCTCATCTAAAATTTTCTTCATTCT
This sequence comes from Arrhamphus sclerolepis, assembly GCA_037176975.1. Lineage (NCBI taxonomy): Eukaryota > Metazoa > Chordata > Actinopteri > Beloniformes > Hemiramphidae > Arrhamphus > Arrhamphus sclerolepis. The sequence goes on along the minus strand of JBAMYA010043507.1, from coordinate 10,625 downwards.
TTTTAAAAAGCCTTGTTTATCCTCTGCTCTTGGATACTGACTTCAGGTGTTTCTGATTGCATCTTTGCAAAGAATAAACATGCAAATAGAATTTCTCATCTCTTTTTATTTCAGTCTAACTCTTCTTATGTGTTTTTCTAAAACTATATATAGTACATACAGTATAGAAGAATTCTTGTTGTTTAAATAACCACCCATAGAACTTAAAAAATACTGTGATAACATTAGAAGTGAACAGATTTATCTTTATCGCTGCCTTTTTTTAATAATTGACATGTAGTCATAGGAAAACCCATATTATTTGACCTCAAGATAGTTTGTACACTCAATAAAACCACATAATTTTTCAGAACAAGATGACTGCACAAGTAAAAGTTAGTATTTAGTGTGACCAGAACCAAACACAGATTTAGCTGTTTTCAAAGAAAAGATCCCATATTGATGAAATAATGTTTCCATTCTCTGAAAATTAACATTTTAGTAGCACAACCCAGTTTTTTTAGTGGTCAGATTTGTAAGACAGCTCTCCAACAAACAAACACTGAAGAACTGTGTCCTCACAGATTTTTTTGATGGGACACTGCAAAGTGTCCTAAAAATCTGACTTCAAGTCTAAGATTTTTGGGTTTTTTTAATAGATTTTGATCAAAGCCAGAAGTAGTTTCCTGGAATGTGATCATTTCTACAAGTAGTTTATTAGCCATAAACTCAAAGCTCATGCTTTGCTCTTAACATCTTTTTTAAAACACATCTAATGATATGTGAAAGGACCTCAACCAGGTTACAACATGAAAATAAACTGCAACCTGTACATACTACGTACAAATTAGCCAAGATGGTGTTCATTTGCAGACAGTCACTCGTGCACAGAGTGCTGATCAGCTTTGAAAATACTTTTCTGGTTTCACTGGTGCCTAACTCGAGCAGAACTGCCAACCTGTGTTGTGTAAGCCAAGTAAAGCTAATATGACTGCAAGTCTGGGCTCAGATCACCTTCAGCAGGTCAAAGAGGCACTCAGCTGTGCAGAACATGGGACAATAAAGCAGTTTCCTCTTATTCTGCATTCGCATTGAGAGATTTTCAATTGGTTTCCAGCTGCTTAGCTCAGCATTGAATGCAAAACACACTGAAATTAGATTTTTCTTTTTTCACCACAGAGGAGAAGGTGGTCATGCCCTTCAGCACATAATATTCACAACTTATTCCTGCAAGCAGCAGCAGAGAGCCACAGGGTTAAAACACTTCCTGTATTTCTATGGTATGGAGCCGCACGCTGATCCAGGCTAACATAACGTCAAGTGACAGTGCTGGATGTCACTGGACAACTGTGCACTCCAGTGTATATACTCTGACCTTGAAGAATTGTATGCACAGTACACTTGAGTTTTGTTACTGGAGCAAGAACATGGAGCGCTTCCCATGGATCAACAAATCAAATCAAATCAAATCAAACCAAATCAAACCAAATCAAATCAAGTTTATTTATATAGCCCTTTACAATAGCCAGAAGGTACCCAAAGTGCTTTACATGAAAGTCCTAAAACAACAGCCTACATAAAAGGGATGGTTAAAAACCAACAGATAAAATAGTTAACAAAACAGTACGTAAAATGGCGCATAAAACTGACACAAAACATAATACCAATAAAGATGGTGTAATTAAATGGCCTAAGGAAAAGTCCTGTCTAGTTGCAGTTAAAAGCTAGACTGAAAAAGTGGGTTTTCAGGATTTTTAGTGTCAAACCAAATCATTTCATTAATCTTTTTTTCTGTGTATCTACGTCAATGACAAATTATTTCCTGCTTTTCTCCTTCTGATATTTTCTGCTCACTGCATCATATTCTTTCTTCTCATCATATTTACCTCCAGCACCAACTCAGTCATCTGGTGTTGTTTTTGCAGCTCCTTGTTGTCTGGTATGGGCTCATGGTAGAAAAGGCAGAGCATGTTGTATTTCTTCAAGGCTCTCTTGTAGTTCTTTTCATTGATATCGAGAACACGGTCCTTCCCATCATACTGTGGGAACTCCAGACCCTTCTCAGCTGGCACCAGAGTCACAAGGCTCAGACAAGGGAGCAAGAACAGCCACAGGGAGAGCATGGTCCAGAGCTACCACACACTCCCAGAGTATGATTTACTTTCCCTTAATGAATTTGCACAACTCGACAGTTCACCCAGGGCCTTGTGGAGGGACAGGAGGAGTTGGAGGCAGAAAGTGGTGGTCCGTTAATGGAAGTTCTCAGGCATCCCCAAAGAAATCCAACAACTTTTCTCAGAAGCTCTTTCTCTGTCTTTGATTATTCCTTCACGCCTTCTCTCTGCTGACACAAAGGCAAAAGAGGAGCACTGTCAGGCCTGGGAGGTAGTGGGGGCGGATACCATAGATAGCAGTACTCCTTTTCTCCTACCCATGGAGGACAGGCCCATTTTTAGGCGACCAGTTGTTTGAATGCTAAAAATAAAACAGCAAGTGAGAAAGGGAAATAGCAAAGGATGACCGTTGGGATTTATAGAGTACAGTACTCACTCCTTCTGATGTTTCTTTGATGGAGTCAGTGATGGATGTGGGAGGAAAAAGCTGAGCCCTGAAAGTTCACTTATTTTTAGACGTTTTAAGACAACTAACGTTGGACATGACATGTGGTGACAAAATGTAGGTGTAGTTTAGATCACGTGATAGTTTTCCAACAGGTGGGCGCTGCACAATTTAAACTATATGCATGTGTTGTATTTTGTTTTACCCCATGTGGTCCTATGGCTTTTGTGTATGTGACATGCTATCTGAGGCAACCTTTCCTGCGATTAGGATGTGTGTTGCCATGTCAAAAACTTAATTCCTCCTGCATTTTAAAACTTACAAAGACCTGAACTCAAAGAAAAACTTTAAGTTCATACTTTTATCCACGTTCATTGTTGACAAACAATAATTCTTTTCTTTGCTCTTATTCAAGTATGACGATTATTCTAGAGGGAAGATGTGATGCTCTCTGCTGGTGGAAAAACATACAGGCTCCTCAGAATAATGAACATTTATCCAAACTGGTGTAACTGCGTTAAGAAAATAATAATCATATGAAAACTGTCTCGCTACAATAGCATCCAAAAGCATAAAACCTCCTGTTTTTTGTTGTTGCTCTAATTTAAAGGCACTCTGTGTTGCAATACCACTGCTGAAGAGATGGGAAGATGGTCAGAAGTGGGGGCACATAGATCTGCAGAAGTTGCTGCGGAGAGTGCTTTTAACCATTAAAAAAAAAATCTTAATTTTTCTTCTTTTTTTCCTTCCTCCTGGTTTGGATGCAGCACTCATCAGAAAACCACTATGCAGCCATTATGTAAAACAAAATCCATTAAAAAAACATGTTTCTGTGTCTACCAGTGATAACAATAGAGATTTGCTTTCACTCTGCAATTTTGCAAAGTTGCAAAATCCCTATTATGTCTTGAGCAGCTGAATGCTTCTTCATGTATTTGTGGTAGGTAGGGATCTTTTCAGCAGCCCCTTTTTTGTGTTTCACCATGCTCACCAGGACAACCACAACAATGAAGGCAAACATATAAATAATCACTGCCAGATGCCAGATGACTTCTCTGAAGTTTTCCTCAGTAACAGTTTTGTTCGGAGTGTCAGCTGCAGCTGTCATGTTTCACCTCCAGCTGTCCGTGTAATAACACAAAGCTCCAGTGAGAGACTCTTCAGGATAAAGGGTCAGGACAGACTAACCATGAGCAATTCTTTTCACTTCTTATTGCAAAGACAAAAAGAAGCAAATGTGATAAAAGTGGGCAAAATCCTCCATAACCTAAACAAAAAAACAATAATTAATGCAATAGTTCTATGAAATATAATTTCTTTGACTCCTGACAAACACAAACTAATATGAATATGTTTCAGAGAAAATCAGCAGCAAGAAAATAAGTATAATAAGATGATCATATTTTGTACCCCTGTTTATTGCCAGAAAAAAGCAGGGTGGTCTGGACAGGAGGAAGCAGGAGTAAATGATGGACTGATGGATGGATATTTTGTATTTATATTTACTAAGATTTTCACACTCTCGTAATCACACACATTCTCACTCACCACTTTACTCTATTGATGCAGGACTACAATTTATTTCTGATACTGATATTTTAAATGATTCAAAACACACACATACAAAAAAAAAACAGGCAAAAAAGAAAAAGGAATTTCTCAAGTGAAATAATATGCCAGAAATTATAGATCACACTGGTTGTGAAGGCCAGAATAATCCAACAGATCTGAAAAGTTTTTTTTAAGTTTCAAATATGCCACAATATTAGTCCAGAAATATCTGTTTTACTCTTTACTCTCCTCTACTTTCATTTACTCGCATGCAGAAGCAAACTGCTCTCAACCAAATAAAGTAATTAAAAGAAAAAAAAAGAAAATTAAATCAAAAAAATACTTTATTGATATCCAAATGGAAATTCAAACCAAATCATCAAGAAATGAATCAAGGGATTAATAACCGGTTGATGAGAGCAGAAGTAAAACGGAGCCCTGCAGCTGCCAACTCATTCATTCACCTACACATATCAGCTCTGACTCTGTTTTGAGTTTTGAGTTTCTGTTCACTTGTTCAACATGCCTTTGAAAATATCAGGAAAACAAAATAGCTGACAAAGGAAATGAGAGCGCTGGAAGTGAATGAAACTGGCACGCGCGTTCACAAACATCTGTCACAAACATAAAAACACAGGAAATTAATCTTCTGAAGATCGACCTGATTTGTTATGGAAATGCTGATGTATTCATGAGTCATTTGACCCTCCTCATCCTCCACACAAAGGGAGAAAATTTAAAACACTATTTGTCGTTCAGCTGTTTAACTGCTCCCTCTAGATGGCAGTATAATGCAACACATTTAAGACGGTGTGTCAATGAATTTCCTCAGAATGGAGTAACTTTGTCTTGTTCAGCAAAAACAGTAAATTCATGTTTTGAATTCCCCCCAAACCATGGGGGGAAGAAATGTTAAAAATGCAGTCATGGGGTTTTCTATTTGATGTGCTGTTTTGTTTTTGTTTATTTAAATTTGTTTGCATACACTCATGTCAGGCCTCCAACACATTTCTGAAAAAAGATAATACAGGGGCAATTTAGCTCCTGTAAGGACATAAAAGAAAAGAAAAATGTCATTATTTCAAACAGGTGCTGTCAATGAAATCGCTGAAACATTTGAAAACCATCTTCATCAATTGGAAGGGATTTGCATACTTAACCTTCTGCAGTAAACAACATTATTAAAAGTGTAATTTCAGTGCCTGCAATGGACTGGCGACCTGTCCAGGGTGTATCCCTGCCTTTTGCCCGAAGTGAGCTGGGACAAGCTCCAGCAGACCCCCGTGACCCTGCACAGGACATAACGGGGAAGTCCTGTGCAGGGTCCTCTTTGGGAGGGAAATTTAACCATCCCAAGATATCCCTGGGCTGAAGGACATGAACCCTGAGGGTGATGACTCCTTCCACCCTTAATCATTTCCAAATCATTTAGGCTTTTCTTGTTAAGTGACTGTGGGTGGAGGTTACGCTTGCATTTCTCTGTAAACTAAAATGTGGAAGTAACAGTGCAAACATAATGAGAAGGAGAAGTGCGCACACACACACACACACACACACACACATATTCAGCAGAATATGTGAAATGACATAGTGTGAAAGAGAAAAATCCTACAGAAAGGAGAAACTGTATGATGTAATGTGCCAAGAAGGAGCATCTGCTTATAGAATTAAAAATCTACAAACAAATGACTCATGCATGCAAGTATCTTTTATGGTCTAATATGATAAAAAATGAGATCATTCACAGTAAAACCTTCAATCTCTGTACCAATCTCCACGATAACCCTGGAATTTTCCAGTGTTCCACATCATTCATGGTCAGTTTTCAGCAGACTCAGTATGATGAAAGTCCATTACAACAGAAAACGTGTTGACATTAACTGACAGCAGGAACCAACATCTGAAGCTGCAACAAGAGCCCCGTCCAGCAGGACAAATCTTTCAGCTGGTTCAACAGTTAGATGAATGATTTGCATCTGAGTTGCTTGTCATTTTTGAAAAGATATTCGTCTCCACATGTACATGTGAATGTGAGACCAGGTATGTGAGTATCCAGCCAGCTAAAACCTATTGGGAAATGCCTCAGGCAGTTCATTTCAACACATATTGTAACAGCAGGAACCTTCAACAGAAATATTTACTCCTGCAACAGCATTCCCTTCTTTGCTTGTCCTTGGAGGTGATACTGTAGTATTTTTCCACATATTCTCTTGAAATGTCTGTCTTTGGCTAACATTGCTCCTTCTCGACACAGGTCATGATCACTCCTTTAAAAATACTGACCTACTGCAAAGGCAATCACGCCTGACCTGAGATAAGCTGATAATTAAGAGTTAACCATTAAACAGTCTTCAGTCCATTATATTTTATTTTTGCATACAGATCAAGCTGATCATTTTCTCTTTTTTGAGATTGTCTTTAGGATGTACTCTTTTAGTAACATCAGAGCTGAGGTGTATTTCTCTATAAAAGAAAATCAAAAAAGGAGACTGAACTCTTTTACTGGAGAAAAAAAACTTGTTTTGACTCTTCTGCGGTTTGGCTTGTAAAGTCTGAGCCCACAAATATGCATTGTGTTAATGCTCCAGAGTGGGCGTGCCTGATGTTTGAGTCTCAGTCAGTCAAATTTTTAATTTCCTTCCCTCCCCTTCTTGAACTCTTTGAACATTCACATTTGAATCATAATTGGAATTTGCGATAAGAAAACGATGATTCAAACAGTAAAGGCCGATACATACAAGAACACATCAATTTGTTCTTATTTTTGCCACGCAAAGAACAAGAACAAATTTCTCTGTTCTTGTGGCAAATATATCAGTCTTGACTAACAATCCTTTACTTGCTGTGTCTTGTCGAAATAGATAAAAAAAAACACCTGTTACATAGTTACCAGCTCAAACAATTTAAAAAAAAGCCAAAACTTGTGTATCAGAAATAACCTCAGTACTTCCACTGGGTTCTTGGTTATTTTCAAAACATTGTTGTGTCTCTCAACTCTCCAGGGTACCACTGGTGCCAGGGAGCGCTGTTGCCATGTGGTGGGACGCTAGCTTGGTCTGCAACTATGTTTTGGTGGGTGGCATGTGTCAAAGAAACATTCACATGAATGCCAGCAAAGATTTCCAAGAAATTCTTCTTTGCAGCTCACATTCAGATAAGACTTTTCAGTAATAATGGTTTAGTTATTCTCATTGCTATCCACAGCCAATGCTACCTGTTATACACGACTGATTTAAAATTGCAGATCAACACTGTTTCTGAGTTCCGATAACAGAGAGAAAAGTGCCCAAAAGCCCAAATTATCTAACTGTTTTAATTGACTTAAAGCATCCCATGGGTCTAAACAAGCCAAGCACAGCAAAATATGACTGATGTGACTGGGCAGTCATCTGAAATCATCACAAACTCAACCGGCTTAAAGGTCAAAGATCAGACATGGACCAGATTCAGCAGCAGAACCCCCCAAAGCAAGGGTGCCATATGCAAACAAGGCTCCTGATCCAGTGAACCATAAACTAGCTAGGCTTGAGTGTTATATAAACTATGAGGTGCAACTACAAACACACATTCACTGAGATGATGTACCTTTCTCACTTACTTTTGCTCGCACAGGAACGATCCCACCCACATGAATCATGCTCTGTTTCCCAGTAAATGTGTGTATGTGTGTGTTTGTGGAGCATCAGCCATTCAGTTTTCATGATTACATAATCCTTAATGTGTTCAGTCGTGACTTTGATGTGTTTAGTTAGCTGGGTAGTCATTTACCTGGTCTCATATCCAGAGTCAACAAAACAACATGTCAACACACATCTAGGAATGTCAAGCCTTTGAGATACAAACGACTGATCGAACCGTTGAATTAAAAGGAAAATCCTACTGTTGTAACATATGTCTTCTGAGAATCATCTTCTTGTTATTCACTTCTGATTTGTTTGTTCTTGGCTGTGATAATGTAGTACTTTTCCATACACTCTCATGAGGTTTCCTTCCTGTGCTATCGCTCCTCCTCCCTGTCACAGTTTGTGATCACACTTGTAATCTCACTGACCGACTGGAAAGGTAATTACACCTGAGCTGAGATAAGTTAGAGAATTAGTTCTTCAATACGTCATATATTACTGTCATGTGGCTATCTAACAGATATCATTATAGTGCTTCTTCAGTACCCAGTTTGATAAAAAAAGAGGTTGAAATAAAATTGTCTGCTCTGTGCTAGTGTGATATGCAATGAATAGCCTTATTTCAGAAGTTAAAGTAGACAAAGGTTCACACATTAGACCATTTAATTAAAAGATGGGATCAATTTACCAGCTGATTCTATTGTCCTGTTTTGTTGGGGTCTGATGAAGGCTTCTTTGAATTCACAAGCTTGTACAAGAGTTTTTAAGTTAACTTCTACTTTTTAATATCGTGCATACTACACTGTTCTGCATGTAAATTAATTGACTTATCAAACATGCTGCCAGTGAATTGGTATTAACGACAAACAGAGAATAAAGTCACAACATCGTGTGCCAACTTTATCTTTTCTGAAGTATTAATTACAAGTGAGATTCTTCTGCCACTAAAACCACTGTATTACTGATCTGTCCACGCAGAGAAAGCTATTAGTTTGTTTCTTGCCATTTAACTTGACTACTTAAATATCGATATAAAGGGTAGACTTTGTTTTCAATTATCTGAAGAATATTTACGGAAATACATTTGTATATACATGTTTGTTTGTTTTATACCCACTTCTTGATTGGATTCAACCCAGAAGTGGGACGGTTGCTTGGTCAGACTCTGACCTAAAACACAATGAAGCGCACCTCCAGTGGGACAAAGTGGTATTACAGTACGAGCAGGATTGTCCCCATTCGTTAGTATCGTGTTGTCAGTGGCTCCCTTGTCAACACAGCAGATTTAAATGGCCACCAAAGACCAACATCCCCACTTCCAGGTTGATTCCTACCAGGAACTAGGTTTTGTTCAATTACTCAACGGACCACTAGGGGCTGACTCCAAAAAAGAAGAATTCTCTATTCACCCCCATGTTAAAATGTCCAACATTGCAGCAAAAATCATGTTTAAAGCTGGTTAAAAAAAAAAAAACATCCATGACAACTGTATAGGGAGTGAAATTTTGTGTAACACATCGGGTAAAATTATAAGAAGCTATAAATTTACTTATATGTAGGCACATGGCTTTTTGATTGGCAGCCAGCATAGCAAGGGGCTAGCTGTCATCACTTTACTTAGTTATTAGCATTATATTTAATTCTGAGCATAGCATATTTTAAAGAGAATACATTTTTTTGTATGGGGGAGGGGTTTGCATTGAGCATGTGGAGACACATACATACGGGGATGACGGACACCATAATCAGTCATGCCATGACTCTGAGGCTGACAGTGGTAGAGGCTGACAACAAAAACTAAAGCCAGTCAAGCTAAAGTAGCTAACTGTAACTGATGTAAGGTGGGTCTGTTCAAGCTGGCTGCTCAGCCCTGCGTTTCACTCTTTTGCAACATATCGTGCAAAGTACAAGGAAAAAGAGGCTTCAAAATTGTTCTTCATAAAAATCTATGGTGATGTCACTGGGGTATATCCAGTTCTTCTTATAGATTTCATGGTGCCTACATATGGCCAGAATTGATTTTGTTACATAGAGTGACAATGAAGAAATTAAGACCTGGATGACTTTTAATTTTCTGTTGCTAAATTCATTTTTTGTCTTTGGACCAGAGTGTCAGATATACTTTGTATGGCATTATTTTACTATCCAGCAGCTGAAAGTGTTGGGAAGCTTTTACTCAGCAGAATTGGTCCTTTATAAACACACAAAACACATAAAATAAGTTTCTGGAACTTTTTTTCCCATCTACTTAATATTACCAAAACTAGTTTAAACATTTGTTATTTCAAGATTATAATTTCTCATTATCAGGATATCACATAATTTTGCTGGGAAAAAAAGTTACAAATGATCCAAAGTTCTGCAGTGAGACTTTAAATAAAAAAAAAAAAAAAAAATCAGAAGGAGAAATCATAGTCCAATAAAATGCCAATAGAACACTTTGCACTCCGACTGGACGGTTATTTGTTGCTTAAGGAGTTTCTAAGACTATTATTCAGAACCTTACGTTTGAATCAGGCTACCGGTTTGAGTTTGAGAGACACAGACACTAGTTCCTTTAAGATTAGGTTTAAAATGTTCCCTTTTATTAAAGCCAGGGCTGATTAGGGTTGGCCCATTAGTGATGCTCCTAGACTACCTAGACTGCTGAGGAACTGCCTGTGGCACATTAGGCTTCTTTCAGTACTTTTCTCTTATATTTCTCCATATACCATTATTGCTGTTGTTAACTTTATGTTTCTCTTTTTCTCTGTCATTCGTGTAACTGGTTTCCCAGGTCTAGTGTCTTTGCGTTTGCTGGCTCTCTCTTTCCTGTCTTCCCACAGTCTAAACTAGTCAAGTCAGAAGGCTGCCATCTTCTGGTTCAGCTGGAGGTCTCTTCTTCTTAAAGGGGAGTTCTTCCTCTCCACTATC
>JBAMYA010043506.1:0-13304 GCA_037176975.1 Arrhamphus sclerolepis | reverse complement strand
CAAGCAATATGGGGCAATTCTGGCTGGTCGTGAAATGAATGAATTTTTATCAAGTTGTTGGTGGTTTTGAGGACAATTTGGACGCTCAGATCACATTGACAAACACATTTAAAATGCAAAATGATATTTAATCTTGGTGGACTTTCCAACACTTCCAGCACATGTGCAACAGAATACCTAAATAACTTAAATGCAAGTTGTAGAGTAAGTATGAAGTAGCCCTGAATTTAAAAAAAAAAAGTAAAAATACCACAGACCAGTTCAGTCTTGCAGAACAAAGTTGCGCTTTTTCCACAGCTGCAATTTGAGCTGAATGCGTTTCTGTGTTTTGTGATCTTTGGTTCGTTTGATTAAACCATTCAATACGCTGCTCAATATGTGGCAGGCAAACATTTAAATGCAAACACACAAACACAAACGTCCAAACCGAGCCTTCTTAAGTCTGCCCCACTTTCTCTTTTCACATGCAACAACAGCATGATCTGCAGCTGTCAAGGGACAAAAGGAAAATAGTTTGTCATGTTACCCTGAAACTGCACTGTAGCTTTTTGTGATGCTGCCGTCAGTCAACAACCTTTCAAAGTGGCTGGTGTCTCTGTTAAATGCAGCTTTAGCTTAGTTTGCTATTCGCTGCTTCTGTTCTGAAAAAAAAAAAAAAATAGTGCAGTTCCCTGTAATCTCCCATGAGTGTTTTCTGAGAATGAGTCGAGCTGAGGAGCTTGTTTGTGAGTGTGTGTGTTTCATCAATTTCTTTACTTATTCAGAGCTCTCAACAGTCTGTCTCTCACCCCAGACATTTCATCTTCATCTAAGTCTTGTAACTGACAGCTGACTAGTCTTTTCATCATTTTCTCCCAGATGCACATTCATATAAATACATATACACATATACATCTCTCTGCAATTATTCCACCACTCATTCCCTTCTTTTTCATTTCTCCTTGAATTTGCCTCACTCACAACTGCCTTCCTGCTCTCTCGTCCTGCCTTCTCTCATGCCCTCTCTCGTGGTTGTTTATGGATTCAGTAGAAGTCTGATAAAGTGGTATCCATAGAGATGGGGAGTCTGGAGTTTCTCTTCATTTATATTTCATAGCAGATTTATAATTCTGAAAGAAGACTTGAAGTTCGGCTAGCTGAATTAGTTTATGTTTGTGTTTGTGTAGATGTAGATGTAGTGCTTTAGAAAATAAGCAAAGATAAAGGGGCAAAAAATGTCATTCAAAAGTCAATGAATATGCTTTGTGTGTTTCTTGGGGATAAGCTCCAGCACATCCGCATGACCCTGGATAGGAAAAAGCACATATACCGTATGTAGGAAATGGATGCATGGATGTTTTGTGTTTGTTTTTTTTTCTTTTTGACAGCTGCATCTAGCCCACAAAGCACATGCCATGACCAAAGTTTGGTCCAACTCGAGACCATGAGACCATATCTGGCCAAAAAAACAATGGCAAGTGCTGCAACTGAGAAAGAGGTGGCCCAGCATGTGCCCACCGTGTATGTAACCAGGGAGAAGTGGATTAGATCCTCAGACTAATTATTTCAATTTTTTTTTTTTTTTTTTTGAAACAGCAACTTCATATGTGTCTGGATGGGGTACAGCTACAAGAACAGAACTGTGTTCTATAAAATAAAAAAAGTGCAGATGTTTTGTAGCACGTACTGCAAAAAGACCCATTATTTCCATCAAGTGATGCACTTATAACTGTAATAAGTCAACATTTGAGTTTGCAAATCAATTATCTGTTGAATGAACTTGCCTGTGTGCGTTGCCGTGGCTGCCAGGTATCCTCCAGTGTGTAGCTGATGTAGGGCCCACTGCAGATGGAGCACTCCAGCATCACCGGGCTGGCCAGGAAAGGCGAGGTGTGGAGCCCCCAGGACTGACAACATCCCAGGTGGACGTCTGACTCCGCCTCCTTCTGCTTGCCCGTGTTGTCACTATGATGGCGAGCCAGCATCTTCCACTTCCTGACCTGTAAATCATGACAAGCCTCATCTGAATTGGTGTTACAGCTTTATGCAAACAGTCCTGAGGAAGGGATGAAAAAAAAAGAGCTGGATAATTCTGCTCTGATCTGTCGTTGTGATTTCACAAAACCCTGCAATCTGAACAGTTTGATGAATGACATATTTCAGACTCAAGCCGCATCAAATAAAATTACAGAGTTGGGCTTTGTCTGACTTTGTGGACTTGGTAGTTCCTTCAGTCACCCAAAAACTGATTTTAATGCATTTTTTCATAACACGTTTCCTTTAAAGATGAATTTAGGAGAAAATAGGTCATCTGGTTATGAAATGCAGCGGTCAAAATTACAGATGTCTTTGCACATGCCTTTGTTGAGACTTGTGTTTCAAATTTTGGAATTCAGAAGTATTTCGAAATGTTTTTTTTACTTTGTCTTTCATCATTGTAAATGTGTCCCACATTGTTCAACACAAAAATAGTTGTCATTGCACATGTGTTTGGTTACAATCTGTCAGTGATAGATATCATATCACAGCAACAACAGTGGACCTACTAAGTCACTGATTCATTGATTGATTGATTCATGCGTTCATTCATTCTGCTTCGATGCAGCAGTGGATTACTGGTTGGAGTTGGTTGACCTCTAATTAGTAGGTTGTCGAGTCAATTCCCAACTCTGTTTTATGTCATGGTATCCTTGGGCAGGACACTGAACTCTGCATTGCCCCCACATGCACTCATTGAGGTATGAGTGTAACTTTACAAGCATCTGCTGTGTATAGAGTGGATATACAACAGAAGCACTGTAGTGCGTTAATAAGTGTGTTTGTGTGGTGAGAACCATTCTAAATTGCTTTGAAGAACTTAGATAAGGGTAAAAAGGCACCGCGTAGCTACAAAACCCCAGTTAGGGTCACTGGGGTCTGCTAGAACCTATCCCAGCTGTCACCTGGTGAAAGGCAAGGCACACCCCGGTCAGGTCCCCATCACCAGTCTGCATACGCTGCATGTGGACTATTCATAAAAGAATGAGCTGATTAGTCTATCCATGTGCTTTTATTAAACAAATGAAGAGCTACTGACAGTTTGTATGTCGTCATTAATAGTTTTTATGCAAAAATATTTACATGTCATAATTTATACGTAAAAGCTTTAACCCAATAAGCTACCCCTGCAAGAGTCAGAATCCTCACTTTATAGGTAAAGCACTGGAGGACTATCTTTGCTTTGCACAGAAGATGGTGAGTGAGTCAGTCCCAGCCTCAGTAGTAATCTCCTCTCATATTAGAGCAGGATTGACACCCTCTCCAGAGGACAATCTTACCACAACCCTCCTTTTTCAATCATTTTCACCATGTGTCTGGTAACACTGACAGAGTACGGTATATATCTTGGATAGAAGCGGAAATATCCTTCAAGCACACACACACACACACACAAACCCAAAGAGGCAGAAGAGAGAGAATGCATTAGAGATAAATCTAAGATATAGGACAATAGAAGCTGAGGTCAAGGTGCACTTAGTGCTTGAGGAAACTCAATTGCATGTGTCAGTGACCGAGCGGTTCTTACGTAAGGTAAAGTGTGTCCTTGGGACACAGATCAGGCAGCTTCAGAGACTGCAGTCATTTCAAATGAGTCTTATCAAGGCCTCTATCATCAGCTGTTGCTCTGCTGGCCCACAACATTCACAGAATAAGGCTCAGCAAAAAGGAAAAAAAAAACAAAAGCCTTCCTTGAATGTGAATGGCTGATCTCTCAGCTCTAATTAAACCCTGCAGTTGGAGAGGAAAGAATAGATTAAAGATAACCTATTTTGAATACATTTGACTGTGCATGTGTTATAGCATCAGGACATCAGTTCATGTTTTTCTATAAATTTAATGCACTCCACTTATGCTAAGTTATGCAGCCAGGGGAATAAATCTACATTGATCCAAGGCTGAATAGTGTGAAAACACCGTCCCTGACTCTAAACTTCATTGGTAGTCTCCTTACATGCTGAGTTGTATTGATCAGTCATCTCTGGGCTTCTGTAGGTAAATAGTCATCAGAGCAACAGAGGCATGACATACTTACATTTCCAAATAGGTTGATTTTTCAAAATCAACAGTTTTTGCCTTGTATCTATAATTAGTCAACATTTTAAAAAAAGTCTGGTAGTGAATCCTCAAAAATCACATTGTCAAAATTTGCACACAAATGGGTTCTAATTAGGAAGCAATTATTATTTATAGATCAGCACGCTACTCTAGTTTGCTTAAATGCTTCCAAACATATTGACATTACTGCATAATGTTTTGATCAAAATACTTCAAATGGTGGCAAAGTACATATTCTTTCTCTTTTGCCTCTTAATCCCAGAGGCTAAAAATTCAGCTGATGATAGCCAAAGGGCTTTCACGATTGCTCTGACTTCATCTAGTGTAAATCAGAAATGGCCATTAGCACTTTTAATAGCTCTCCAAATCGCACTGAATATGTTGTTTGTTTGATCTGAATTTTAAAAAGATTTTCAAACTAGCAATTAATTGCTTGTGTGCAGAGTCGGTGCTTTGAGCTGAGTAATATTTGTAATCTTTTGTTGGTTTTGGAATTTGTTCCCTGAAATATGAAATTTGTTTATAGGTGTGTTAAAGTAATTTCATCACCATTAAGCGTGTACAGACCCTTGAACTGCTTTTTTGAGCTCTACACGCATATCATGCATTCTTTTTTTGTATCAACTGGCCCGCTGCTGCTAAATCACGCTCAAGAGAGGACTACCAGGAAAATATGTGCACAGGAAGAATTGTGCATGTATTAATGAATGCCATTGCCAAATCCCCTTCCTTTTAACCCTCTCTCTGACCTTTGACCTTGTTCTGTGTTATGACCCACTAAGTGATTAGGTAACATGAGACCTTTTCAGACAAGATCTGTCCTTTCACCTCAGAAACTCAGGAAGTAATATATTTTAAGGATATTCTCATAGTAAGACCAGGATGTACACATCAGCTACGCAGCTCCATAAATCAAGAAATGAAAACATGGTCTCATTCAGATCTCATCGGAGCCCCTTCCTCAGCTTTCTCCTCGCTGAACTGAACTGTCCTTTCCTCATTTTATACACAAGTTACGTAAAACATTTCCCTAAAGGTCTGTCTTTCTGATACATTATATAGCCATAAATTGCTTAACTGTATGATAAAGCCACAATAAACAATTAATAAATCCTCCTAGAATAATTAACAGCAACTAAGCTCTCCAGTCCTGTACAAAAATATTTATACCGCTGGCCCATCACAACTTTTATTTTAGTGTCATCAGCCAGCTCAGGGTTCTCTTTCCCATAAATCCTCCCTTTCTGCTTGGTTTTGCTTATTTGTTGGTGTCGTCCACCATCTCTCTCTAAAATCTTAGTCCTCTAATGATATTATTTAGAAGCGAGCAGAAATACGAAAGCAAAGAAAATAATCTCAGAAAGATTACAAATAATAATAATGATAATAAACACAGAATGTGAGACAGTCTTATGTAAACTAACCCATTTTCTGTCAGAAATAAGATCTCTACACAGATGCCAATGCATGAGGAGTAGGAAAGTATGAGATCTGGATCTCATAAAGGCAAAGAACTGGGTCAGATAGTCCAAATGCAATATAATCAAGTGCACGATGCACCCTGTGGGAGATTAAGTCCGAGTGATGCTGTTAAGAGACAGAGAAACAGAGTAAGTTTAAGACTACATCAAGTCAAAGAGAAAGGTAATGTGATGCATGAATGGAGAACTGGACAAAAAGAGAAAGTCTGGGATTTCAAGGCTGCGATTATTGACCTGCAGCTTTGGCGCTTGCACTGATTTTCATCCACTGCGGCTGTACTAATTTGTTCATTTTCAAATCTCAAGGAGCGCTGGGACAAGCTCTCTGAACTCAGACTTTCTGGCAAAAGCGTTAATATTCATGATCATGCGCTGAGCTTTGACACATGCACATTTTATTGGAAATTAAAAAGCTGCCCTCTCCCTGACTTCTTTTCCCTCCGTCTGTATCCCATTTCTCAACAGAGAAAAGTAATATGTCTATGTGGCACTGAGCCTGCTGACCATGAGCAGGGATCGTGATGAGATTGGATTTATTCTCCTTTGTTCTGACATCAAATATTTTCTTTTGTCTCACTGAGGTATTCATGAAAGCTGAACGATATTCAATGGCTAAATAAAATTGTTTTTTAAAGGGGAAAAGCGAAGATAGGGAAATTTAAAAAACATAGACGAGGCTCATATTAATGCTAACAATTAAGATTTTGTGTTCCTGTTCTGATAAATGGTACTTGATGTCAGTTTCCTCTTGCATAACACTAAAGGGCACATTTGTTTCAAAGGTACAGACATGCTGTCACTTGTCTGCACTTAGGAACTGTGGACCTTTGGCCTAAATGTTCACGTCAACATGCTAAAGTATGATTCAGACTGAGAACAACTTCTGTAATCACTGCAGTGCAAGGAGAAAAAAAAATCATACAGTAATAAGTTTATTATACAGCATGTCAATGAGCACATAGATCTCTAGATAAAACTAAAATGATGTCTTTAGGCTGTTATTTCCTGGAAGTGGGTCAGGTTTTTAAAGTTTTATCGGAATGAGAACACTCTTTTAACACTGCATGATCACAGTAGCTTATTACTGGGCACTAAATCCATGTAGAAGCAGATTAAGTCAGTTTCAAGATCTGTTATCAAGCCAAGCCATAAACCCAAACGCCACAAAATAGTTTCAGCAGAGATGAGTGTGAGAAACAAATGTCACACTGCATTATCAGGCTGCTGCTGAGCCTCTGTGGTGCAGCAGTTTTGGATTTAGCTCCAGTAATAAAAATGGAGGGCAGGATTAGCAGGGGCTCTCTGGGTATATTAGGACAACATTAATTTCCAAAGCCCTTTGCTACAAAAGTTGGTGGGGAAGGATTTTTAACTATTACAATTATTAACAATAAATGGACCGTTCTAGAGCTAAGCACTGAGTTCAAACTCAGACTGAAAAACCTGAGGGCTGTAAACGGACCTGAATGGTGTCAGGAACTTAAACTTCTAGATGGCTAAAAGAAACCGTCAGGAGCTTTCTTTGTTTTCTGTAATAGTGACTGAAAGTCATGCATGTTCTGTGAACCTGTTTGCATATTTTTCTGTTTTGTTTATTGCTCTTGAGTTACATTTCTATAACTGATTTGCATTTTCCTCTGCATATACTATGAACAGAGATAGGCTCCAGCAGGCCCCTGAGATCCTGAATAGGACTGACATGGGTGTAGGAAACACATGGATAAAAAAGGTGCAGCTGATTAAACAGACAATAATCAATGTATCATCTATATCAGTATTCAAGTATATATTATCAGCATCATATACAAAATGGTAATTATAGCTCCCTTTTCTCAATTACTCTGCTTAAATTCTGAATGCATCATTAAAAACAAAGCTGACACTTCCTCAAAATCCTTCGTGATGTACAGTCATGCAGATATCTATCTCTCCCTTGTGCCTTGAATGCCTTCACTATCTGATCAAACATGACACAGACTAGTCAGGACACCCACTCCTTTCTTTTTCTTCTTTGGTTTCCTTATAGGATGTTAGAACTAGATTTGCATGAAATGCTGTAAGGGTGATTTAACCATTCTGTCTCTATCAAAACAAGTCCAGAAAACTACAGCGGAGTTATTTTGTACTTTGGCACTGAAAGGTATGTTCTGCAGTGACGTTGAGACATTGAAAGTTTCTGCTCATCTACTGTGAGCAATGATGAGAGACCATGCAAAGCAATTTCAAATTTACTGTTTAAACCACAGTCTTCCACCACCAGACCCTTGGCTATGGAACAGACGAAAAGCCAAAGGATTAAGAGTTTTCTGTTGCTAAGTTTATGGTAAACAGTGGCAGCATGGAAGAGCTTTCCAGGCCCAGAGAGAGTTCCCTTATTGGCATCGAACTCTGGTGTGTTTAAAATGTGGGACAGAAAAACATAGACCAGAGCAGTAGAGACGTAAATGGATGATAATGCAGTCATAAAGAGGCAACACCTGAAGGAGCTGACTTTCAGGTGCTGCCATGTGCCCGGAGTTGGCCAAGCTGGCTTTATGTAAATGCTTAGCTGGCGCTTCACCGGCTTCATTACGAAGCAAAGACTTTGAAAGACTCTGGGGGATTTGATATTTGGCATTTATGTGGGCTGAGTGTGAATATGTGCTGAGTTACTTAACGAGGCAAAAAGAAAGTTCTGAGTCAGTCAGATGAACTATTCAAAAGAGTACAAACAGAAGTTTGGAATGAGATGCAATTCTCCCCGGTATTGATACAGTATGCATGAAGAGCCAACAACTTGAAAAGGGATTTGGGCTATCAGTGTTCCTGGCGTAACTCTTTGTATTGAATATAATTGGACCTTGAGGGGGGTTCCTCCTAATTCCGCCTGACTCCCAGTGCTCGCTAAAGCCTTTTTGACTGAAATTCAGTTCATGGTGAATGCAGCTAAAGCAGGAATTCAGCTGAAGGTCTTTTTTTTTTTTGCCAGGCTGTGTATCCTGATTGACAGGTAAAGTGTGGAAGAGGTTAACAGAGGCCACCACAAAATCACTTTTTTTTTTTTGTTTTGGAAGAAATCAGTTTCTAACTTTTAATTCTAAAATTTTGCCAACGTTGGAGAAACTCAAGAAGTTCTGTCCACTCTTCAAAGTTTAGATTTAAACAGCTGGGGCATAGCTGGACTGCAGAGCCCATGTCCTCAAAATGTAATTGGAGTTACTGGAGTGCCAGTAAAAAGTCACAAGTAAAACTTTCCAATCTTTAACACCTTAAACTTCAAGGAGCTGGGACGCGTCATTTATAGTAGCACACTTCTGGACCATGTACTGGTTGTACTTGTTGGGTTCAATGGGTTAATGTGGAACACAGGTCCTCAATGATTAGCTCCATCGGGAAGTGCTGCCTCTCAGAATGTACGGTCAAGGCACTTCTCAGATTAGACGATGTCACGAGCCAAAGTCTGGAGTGCAGAGTCCAGCAGAAATGTGTTTCCACGTTACGAAGAAAAAGAAGTGAGCCCTGTGAAAAAGAAATGCTGTTTTTCCAGAAATAACTTACAGAAAGCACTTTACACAAATCTGAAACTTTTCTACTTCTGTGATGCAGCTGACATGCTGCATGAATTTTGTTTGTACTTGTTTGCACAGGATCTGCGACTATATTTTGCCCACCATGAAGGCTCCTTTGCGCTGATTCAGACAGAAAGGCATTTGCATTCATGGAACAGCTTTACTCTGCAAGACGTTGTCATGGAGTACAGATGATGTTGATGTGTCATCGATTGTCTCATTCTGTTTTTATCTCTATGTTGAACAAAAAATATCCATCATGGCCAGTGACACAATTGTGGCACAAGTGTCATGACCCAGTGATCATCTGGGCTGGGTGTTTGTTCATGAGGACAAAGGAACAAAATGATCAAGATGACTCTTAGAAAACATTAACAAGATGAGGTCACTTCACTGAGGTAAGATTTCTGCTGCACGCAAGTTAATTTCATATTCAGCTTTTGTCCTCTACTTTGATCTGCTACTTTTTTGCAGAGATTGAATCGATAGTCAGCCACATCTCAGAGGGATGCATAGAAGCAGATAAAAATCAGTGTTCCTCTTGGAAACACTTGGCTTCTCTCATATCCTCAGATTTCTTCAGCTCTCATCTCCTCTGCTTCACTTCCTGCCTTCCTTGCCTTCTTTTCTGCATGACTGAGTTTTAGACAGTCAACCAAAATGGAAAAAGAGTGGGTCAGGCTTTTCCAAGTACACCAGGCCATGCACACTCACTGATTAACACAGTCACCTGTTCCATACTGGGAGGGATCTGGAAGGACATAACCAGAATGTAATGGAATTGAGCAACTTACATAACAGCTACTGTATGAGCTTACATAATGTACAGTGCTATATAAAATAATACTCAAGTTGTTGCATCTGAAAGGAAAAGAGACTCCAATGAGGCATCAGATTACCAAATGTAGTGTGTTTTCCATAATATAAATGGGGTATCGCTAAAATGCTCACTGGCACTCAGGGTAAATATAGTGTAATCAATGTTTAAGTCTTGCAACTCCTTTGAAGCAGCTTACAAAATTGCAATTGTCAATGTCAATTGCAAATGAATGTCTGCAAATCTGCTTTGACATAGGTGCAGTCCTGGCTCCAGGTTACAGCCTCGGAGGTGTGTCGGTGATCTGCAACGGAGAGAAGGCCCCAATGTAGACAAAGAAGATTATGGTGACTGGCCTGAAAATGCCTTAGTGCCCTCACTGGGTCTCTCTACTCAGGCTGCTGACCCCACAACCCAAACCCAGATAAGCCAAAGTTGGGAAAACAATCCTTTATATTAAAGGGACATGCTTAAAAATGATCACATTTGAATGTTTTTTTAAGGAACAAAGCTTCTAATGTCAGTCTAGAGCCATGAATATGCTGCATGCAGGAAAACTAGTTTGGTATACATGTATCAGTCTGAAAACTAACAACTATTATTGTAAGTAAATACAGGAAAAGAAAAGGAAAAATAATTAAGGAAAAGACAGAGTTTTATCAACTTTAATCCAAAACCCTAAGTGTAACATCTTCCATGACTAAACTTCTGGCTTTAAGCTACTTCATAATATATACTCCACCATTTCTATCCTCCAAAAACTCCAAATATTATAGCATTATTAGCATTGTAAATGCTAGAAATGTTACGGCGTGGAGCAACTGTGGTCACAGTTTTGTCTAAAAGCTGGATCACACACTAAAAGCCTCGATTTATGACAAAGAAAATCATTAACGTTACTCATTTAATTACTTATCATGTGTATTCTTTGTAATGTATATACATATAAGTGTAGTGCCCACTTACACAACAATGAAGCAGACTTGCTCAGGTAATAGCAGTTGAAGGTTATGAAGTATTGCTGAGTCTTTAGAAGGTAAGAAAGAACTGAAATTCCATTATAAGAGATAACATGTTAGGACAAGCAGCTGTCAGCAAAAGCTCATGTTCTTTTCTTTTTGATTAAGTCTTCGTCAAGAACAGTACAGGGTTGATGTAAGAGATTAGTGGAAGGGCTGCGTTTGCATTAGTGTGTGTGTGTGTGTGTGCGTGAGTGGGAGGGAGGGGGGCATTCTGCTGGTGTGTATTTGGGAGACTACAAGACATCCTTATCAGGAGGATTTATGTGCTTTTGATTTCTGGCCATGCTCAGACAGCATTGGGGCAGATGGCCTGACCACATCTTCTATCTTGTAATAAAACTGTTCTCTCAGCTCTTCTCATCGCTCTCTATCATTGTTGTTTCCTCCGGTCATATCTCTCTCCTCCACTCTGCTCAGCCATTATGCTATTGTTTGCCATTTTTCATCATCCATCCTTCCTTTTACTTACAGTAAAACTTTCCTCATTCAATTTTATTGCAGTTATCGTTCCACACAAAAATATCCAGCTTTGTAAAGTACACTGATCTCATAAAATGATAAAATCAGAACCATAAAGCTTGTTCTATTTTCATCCCCTGCTCTGATAGACTAATCAAAGTTAGCAGCAGGGGGAGAAAGCTACGCAGGACACTGGGTCAAGGCCGAGCTGAGATACCTGCATCTTTAATGGTGCTGACACTTTGTGACTAGAAAACAAAAAATCTGTCAGGGGCAGCATTTTTATATATTTATTAATTCATTGGGATTGGTACATGTCCATATATTAATTGAGATATTGCAGGGTTCATATTTTATTTATCTCTTGGCCTCTCCTTGGTTCACAGGAACTTCAGTTTCAGCTCTGATGCAGGTCCACTGGCAACGAGCAGCTACAGCATTTTGCTGCCAAGTGCAGATTAACAAATTCATAAGCCCCTGCTAACAACAAGAGAATCTACAATAAGCGGAACAAAAGTTTAACATTCATCATTTAACAACACAGATCTTTTCAGGCAAAACAATGAGCTTCAACAGCATGACAACAGAGTGACGTACATGGAGAATGTCCCCATATCTCCCTCTGTATGTGTAACTCTGTCATCTGCAACTTCTTTAAAATGTGACAGCATGCTATAAGCCCCATTATTAAACCATAAACAGCTTAAGCCAACTTTGATGGGATGATAAATTTCATTATGAAGCCTCGCTCATTTGCATTTCAGTCAGGCTGTGGGTGGTTTCCATCCGGCTACAGGATTTTTTTTTCTTTCTTTTTGACAGCTTGATTTCACGAACAAATATCATTCTCCACAAGTGTTCAACACACCCTCAGGTTTCCTGAAGAGTTGTTCTGAAGCTTATTTTTGATGTCATATTGGCAGGAGTTCACTCCGCCTAACCCCAGCAAATCCAAAAATGGTCAAATATGTAGAACGGAGTGTTGCCTGAAACAAAAGCACATTGCCTCAAGGTGCTTTGGTTTGTAGGTTACCACAAGCTAGCTATTTTACCCCCGCTTACCTATGATGGTAACCACCATTACCTTACATTCATTTTGACTGAATCTGTCTATTGATACTCTGGTCGTCTTCCAGCCTTCAGCTGGGGGCAAAGATGGCCGCTATTAGCTGTTTTGGCTGAGTCAGCGTCACACCTGGACCCTTTCAGACTGACATATAGTCCTTTGAAGTTTTTTGTTTTGTTTTTTTAGTGTAGTTAACAGCTGTATCCCTATACTTACTGTATACTTAAACTTGTACTACCACCTTATACTTATATTACCCTAACAGAATGCAATGATTTTAAAATGTCATCAATCCATACCTTATTATAATATATATTATTAATAGAAAACAAAGAACATATCAGATTTGGAAACTAAGACATTTTACGATGTCATGGATAAAATCTCATTTTGACTTTGTTGGAACAACAAAAAGCTGGAAAAGTAGTTGGCTTACATCAAAAACAAGTAAGACAAGCATTTGACAGCTAATTAGGTTGACAACTTATTGGCAATAGGTCAATCAGTAACGTGATCTGGTGTAAAGGAGCTTTTCAGAGAGGCAGAGTCTCTCTGATGTGAAGATGGAGAGAGGTTCACCAATTTGCAACAAGCCGTCTCTAGAAATTATGGACAAATATTCCAATTGCAAAGACGTTGAAGATCCCACCATCTACAATACTTAATACGAAAGGTTCAGAGCATCAGGAGGAGCATCTGTGTGCAAAGATACAGAGTACATAGAGGCTTTGGAGCAACATATGCACCCATCCAGACAACGTCTCTTTCAGGGCAGGCCCTGCATATTTCAGTGAGACAATGCTAAACCACATACTGCATCCATCACAACAGCATTGC
>JBAMYA010043505.1:0-13304 GCA_037176975.1 Arrhamphus sclerolepis | reverse complement strand
CCAACCAGCTGACTGTGTGAAAATTCATAGTCATAAAGGACTAAGAAAAGAGCTCTGCAACAACAAACCCAACAAAGTGCAGATTCATCAAAACTCCACAGAAAACATCTGATGTTACTTTAAGTCATGTTACCAGGTAGTTTTCAATATTAACAAGCTGCTCTGTAGATTTCAGTCCTTCTGCTTTGTTTCTATTTATTTTTTTCTCTTCTAAGAAAAGTGCACTTTCTTCCTCATCCTCAGGTTTGGAGATATTGTGAAACCACCATCCCTCATCATCCTGTTGCTTATTATTGTGAACAGATGCAGCGAAGCGTTTGATTCAGTAAATTTAAGGTCTTATTTTCTCTTAATTTGACATCAAACATATGATTTGAAAGGAGAATTCTGTCATTTTACACTTGAGGTCGTTTATCTTGCAGAAGCTGAAATGTAATTTTGTGTTTCTCTAAATTCATGTGATTATCAGGTGATTTTCTTTTAAAGGTGAAAGCTGAATCCAGATCAGAAATACTTTAGGACATTTCCAATTCCATCAAAATATATTTAAAAAAAAGACTTTCTGTAAATACAGAAATTATAGCCCTGCAGTGCTGAAGATAAACCATTGCAGACAGGAATTGCATTTTCCATTTAATTAGGGATTCAAACTTGCACAATTACAGACAAAAAACACAGCAACTTTCAAAGATAAGTTTGTTCTTACCTCAGTGGAGCAACTTATAGTAGAATGTACAGCAGGTTCTATTATAAAGTAAAAATAAGATTTTTTTTAAAAAAAAGGAAGTTTCACAGTTGACTTTAATAATTTGCATGTGCAGTCATGCAAGCCAGGGAGCACCAGTCCTTTATAGTTGTACTGCTCATAATGATGCCTTTTTTTACTTCAAGCTTGTCTGTATGCAGCTGAATATCTCACTTCCTTTATTTAAATTATCACGCTGGTCAGCTGCTGATCAGGGTACATGAGTGAAGTCCACAGGCACAGAGGAGGTGATAAAACATATTAATCTTTTTTTTTTTTTTTACAGTGTTCTTTAAAACTAAGAGTGAAAGCTGACAAAACGATTCATGAACTATATGAGGAGTATGTTTCAAAACACGAAAGCAGTGCTGAGGCATACAAAGTGTAAACGGGAAACATCATTTAAAGAGAAAGACAAACTTATTTCATTTCCCATCTCCCAAAGCAGCTGCAAGTATCTTCTCAGCATCAGCTGCCATCTCATCGATGGCGCCATTTAAGGCTTGCAGCATAGCGACGAAGGAGCGGCTGGCTGTACGAGCGTGCCTCGGCATCGCCATTTGCAGCAGCTTTGATGAGACCGTTGACAAGTCTTTCTCAGCTGCAGCCAGCCGTTTTTTAACTTCCCCTTTAGTGACCTCCCCTGACAGGAAACAAGTCCGCAGCTCTTTAAGTCTCGTGGGCTCCATGCCTCGCTGTCGGGCCAGCCGCTCGACTGATTCATCATCCAGGCAGAGGGATAACTGCGCTTTCGTTAGGATCCGCACGGCTACGCTCGAGTCCACCATGGACGCCACAAGAGGAACAGGAATAGCTGACATCCCGCCTGATAGAGAGGCAGCTGCCCATATGAGCGCTTTAAATGCCTCCTTTTTCTGACTGACCAGAGCTGGGGTGAGTGTTGGCAGAGCCAAGAGAAGGGCGTTGGCTCGAATCTCTGGAAGATCATTACACATGTCCACCAAGAGGTCAGGGAAGTCAAACTTCTCCAGCATGGACGGCCTAACCACGTACACTTTGGGCTGTTTCACACCCTGTGATTTCAAAACTTCCAGACTGGCTTTCCTCTTTTCTTCCAGGCTCTTCTCAGTGTCTTTTCCAGAAGCCAACAGAACAAAGTACACAGTTTGTCGCTGCAGTGAAAGAGCCTCCAGGAAAACCTGCACGCTGTTGGTTTGAAGTGTCTGTGTGGATGTCATGAAGACGGCATTGTAGCGGAGAAACTTGAATTTATTCATGTATCCTTCTGGCTCAAATGGGGATGTGGTTGGGACGGGTGGCAGATCCCACAGGCGGAAATCCGGGTGTTTGGGGTTTGGGTACCCTGCTACTTCCTCTGGGCTGACGGGGGATGTTGAAGGAGCTGCACCCTCATCGTCAGGCCCGATGCCACGGAGGGAGTTCATGAAGGAGGCCTTTTCACCCCCACGCTCCCCAACCACTGCTAAATTAATCCGACTGATGAGGAGATCTTCCACCGCATCCCGGACGTCTGAAAACTTATTGTTCTCCATGGACTCTTTGAGGTTCTCAAGGAGGTTTAAGCCTTTGAAGACATCAGCCATTCCTATTGGAAGATAAAGAAAGTAATAATAGAGCATTTAAGTATATGTTCATGTGTACATGTATATTTAAGCCTGCAGCCCCATGGTGTTAGTAAATTACTAGATTCATTCTAGAACTGCACAGAAGTAAAGACTTGTAAAGACTGTTCCTCAGGTAATTATCTCATTATATCCTAACTACTTACACTAATGCATTTATTTCATTCCTTGCCCTTCAGGATTGTTTTCTGCATCTCTAAAGCAATATACTAAAACCTGTACCTGGCTATTGTACATGCAGAACCAAACAACTGGGTACTTTAGGACTATATTGATGATTATACATATATTGATGATATTGATGATAGGTTTTTCATTTGGGAAAAAAAGGTATTTGAAGGCTGTTTGAAGGCAGTGTGGGTTTTGTGGATGTTCATCAAAATTTTCCAGCTAGAAAAATGAACAATGTTAAGCCCATGTAATGATCCTTACAATCCATGTTAAATCTGCATCACTTTGGTTCATATTCAGCAAAACTGGACACTCTTACCTGTGTACTTGGAGCAGAAATGACCCTCTGGCTGAAATATGTTGAAATGCTGATTCTTCTGCGGTTCTCAAGCATTCATGGCCTCAGGTTGATCTATTTAAAGTGTTCGTCCACCTAGTGGAACATTCTAATCCCATTAGCTCAGCCTTAATCCAGTATCAGGTTAAGTATCCACAGCCTGCGGTGTGTTTGCAAAGCTGCTGGCTTCCACGTGTTAACTTTTGTGAAGCACATAACACGCATACAAATATACAACTTTATTTTTTTTCAGTTAAAAATTATTTATTGTGCACATACATGCAGTTATCATTACGGATTACTTTATTTGCTATTTGGCGTAACAGGTCTTACTGGTGAGCACAAATGTTTGGGGCAACATAAGCTGGAAAAAAAAAAGAAAATCATTATTGAGAAGCCATCTCCTGCAGTTGGGCCTTGGTTCAGCTGAATCTTTCTATGTGGAGGTTTACCCAAAGTACTCTGGTCTCCTCCACCCTCAAAAACATGCTGTTTAAGCTAATCGGCAGTACAAAATTCTGCCTAGACATCATTTACATCAATTATAATGTAATTAGATTTATAGGAGAAATTGTAGCCAAAATAGCAGTGGTTATGGGAGTAATTATAGGAATATTTTGCTCCATTAAATAAACCAATCTAGGTAATGTACGGGAAAATTGTGTGCATTGGGAAAGTGCCTCGAGTGGTTCCTGGACTAAAACGGCGCCATATAGGTGCACTGTTGTTGTATGGGACATTTGGAGAAGACAAACTCTTAAGATCAATGTATCAAGCATTTAGTGTCACATTTAGCGTTGTGGTAGGACAAATAGATATTGATATGGGGTTTTGTTGCTAAAAATTCATTATTAGACAAAGCAAAATCCATAATTATGAGTGCAGATCCCAGCTCAGGGGAGACGTGATGTCTCGCTCACAGCTTCAAGGAAGTGCAAGGCATCATTCAGATATGGTGGTTGTTCTGGGTTTTTCCAGCACCTTCTGTAATCTTTCAGCTCATGCCTAAATATTTTAAGTCATATCAATGTCTGTCCTCGTTTCATGCAATGGAATTAAATTTCATGAAAACCTAAAGAGTCTCAAGTTTTTACTTCCAGTCTTGGTTCAAGAAATAGTCATAGACACATGGATAAATAGAAATTAGAATTTTTTCCACAACAGTAGGAGCTGTAAAGCGTCTTTAAAGCTGTGTATAGCCTATGTTTATTGATTAAAGTATATCCACCATTGACTTATATGACATTTGTTAGCTAGAAATAGTTTTAAATCTAGATCAGTTTTGATTAAAGCGCTTGAGAATAACAGGAACTAATTTTCTGCTGAAGAAGTCTAAATGGATTAAACTGAACATGGAATGTTTTTATTGTTTAAATATAGCTTTAACTTCTCAATTTATAGTTCCAGCTCAGAAGGTACTTTAAACAGACTGAACTCTCCCTTATTGCACCACCTCATAGACACTGTATGTTTTCACCAACAACAAAGGACAAGGCATTTAATGTATGGACAAAGTTTGGATTAACATCAATGAATGACCTTTTCTGTGACAATGTCTTTGGTTCATTTGCACAGCTTTTAACGAAGTTCAAGATTCCTTGGTCCCATTTCTTCAGGTATCTACAAAGTGTTTATGAGCTGCTAAGTAATTATAAGCTGACAATTGCAGTCACTCAGGGAAGGGAAAGATGGGAAGGAGATCTGGGCCAACAGATTGCAGGTGAGACATGGCATAGGATAAGTGACAGAATATTTTCATCATCTATCTGCTTTAAGCATGTGGTGATTCAATTTAAGGCAGTTGATTGTCTCCGCTGGTCAAAAACAAGATTGAGCAAAGTCAGGGAGGGGTTTGACTCCACATGTGACTGGTGTAAACGAGAGCCTGCATCTTTGTTACATGTGCTTTTAGGCTTGTCCAAAATTGGGTGGCATTTTGAAAGTATATTTGAAACTTTGTCCAAAATATGCATTTCACTAGCACCCTGTCCGTTTATGGCTTTTCATGGGTGAAAGAGATATTGGCATGAGTGGAAAAGATCTGTTACATGCTAAAAGGCTTGATTTAGAAATTTCTATGACATATGGCAACCATTTCTAACCTACTTTGAATAAATCCAGACACTATTGTTTTTCTTTTTTTCATTATTGTTATCATTGTTATTTTTATTCACTTCTTATTATTTGTATTATTTACTTATTTATTTTACTTTTTATCTGGCTGGGTTATGGTTGTATTGTTGTGGAAAGGTAGGGTTTGGGGAGAAAAAGAAAAATGTTTAATATTGTTATAATTGTTGTTAAATGTAATAATTGTAAAAAAAGACCTTGATCAAAAAGAAGTATATAGTTTTAACCTCCTCTTTTGACATTTAATAAAACTAATAGATTAATGGTTTTGTTTTATTTTCATTTACTATGAAAGCTCACATGTATTATTTTTAGCATTGCAAATAAAGAGGAACAAAGTGATGGAGATATGCACTGCTGTGTGTTACAAATTAAAAATCTACACCGTAGTTTTATTTTCTCGTAAGAAGAAGAACTTCGTATGCAAAACATCTGACACCTGCGACTGAGATATTTCCTGACTTCCTTTCAACTCTGGTTTCTTGCTTCAGCAGATGATACTGAAGTCTAGTGAGGCATATTCTAAACTGCTCACCATAGTAACTGTGATCTCATGTAGCTGTGAATCTAAAAAAAAAAACAACAACCCAAAACTATTTATGGTGGCCAGCAGCAGCGTCATGCAATGTTCTTTACTGTATAATCATTTCCAGATCTTTCTTCTTTACGAGTTTGTTCAGATTCTTTAAGTCAATGTCTCGATGGGCCAGATTTATCAACATCCCAGTTTGCATGTGGTAATCTGAGTTTTGCAAGAGGGGTGGAATGCATCATTTACTAAGAGTAACTGCACAAATGGTGGCAGGTGCAAACGTGTTGGAGACGTCCTATTTAAATATTTAAATGTAGGTTTTGTGTGTCTTTTTCTTGTGTTTCATGTGTTTTGTTTTTTGTTTTTTTTTACAGCAGTGCTCCACCAGTACGATTCAAACAACTGAACTTGCTCTTTGTGCGGGCCTCGTTGTATCCTATTTCTCCCGCATATGTTGTTCTTATATGTTTTTATTTTTCTCAAAAAACATGAATGAAAAAAAAAAAAAAGAAAAAAGAAAAAAAAAAAAAAAAAAAAACAAAAAAAAAAACATGAAT
The DNA here is from genome assembly GCA_037176975.1 of Arrhamphus sclerolepis. Classification (NCBI taxonomy): domain Eukaryota; kingdom Metazoa; phylum Chordata; class Actinopteri; order Beloniformes; family Hemiramphidae; genus Arrhamphus; species Arrhamphus sclerolepis. The sequence continues at coordinate 7,228 of JBAMYA010043505.1, read as the reverse complement.
GAGTATGACATATGCTTTTGTTTCTAATGTAATAAATTATTTCACAAAGGATTTCACAAATTGACCCCCTACAAGCCAGCCAATCTCGCAACTTGGAAAACAGAAATGTGTTTTTCAGAATAAAAGAATCATGCACTGACCCGGGATATTTTGCCACAACGTTGGTAATGATGCCTTTGTCATCACAAACACACTGCACATTCAAGCTCCTGTCACTCTGAGAAATGCAGCAACTGTGACAAAAATAAAAATAAAAATAAAAAGCCTCGTTTGGTATCATTTAATGACTGCTGAGTGCATGGAAACTTAATCACCTTGGCCAACCAGCGCCACATGATGTTAGGGACTTCATACAGCACATCTGAAAACGGGGGGGGGCTCCTGCAGGTTCATATATGGCTGATATACTGACTTAGTTATATTACTTACTTACTTGATTATTTATACTGACTGGTTTGCAAGTGTGACATGGGAATTTCAAGACTTCATCTTAAAAGAAAAAAGACAACTTCCCTTTGTTGTTTGCAGAAAAGGGAAGTATGATGATTACACACACACACCCATAAAACACACATACACACATGTACATGCAAACTCAGAAATCTATCTTGAGAAATCACACAAAGCTGCTTTTTTCAGCATTTCCTTTCAAGTGTCACCACAATCGATCATGTCTTTTGGTGTTTGACCTCAAATGTCCCCTCCAGACATAGCCCTACACATTTGTCCAGGCTTTGGAGTGGCACTTTGATGACCCTGGCGAATGACCCTTGATGACTCAAAGAATGAGGGCATGTGGAGTTCACTGTCCTGGCCAGGGACACTCTAATGGAGGCACAGCCAACTCTATCTTTAGAAATCAACAAACAAACTATTTTACATACTGTAAAAAGTTTTTCTTTTTCCATTGCAGTAAACTGTGTGTCTGTTGTGCATGACTCATAAAAATGAATCATGCACAACAGATCTGAATAATCTTCTGTCATTAAATGATCACACCAAGGTCCTTTCATGCAGCACCTTTGACTTTTTATCTTCCACAACACCAGCAGTTGCTTCTCTCAATAATATAGTGAGTCTTTATAACATCCCCAGAGGGCATCGATATATTTTCAGTGTCTCTCAGCTTCCTGACTCACAGCTTCATGTGTCACTCATTACAATCTTTGAATTTCCTGAACCCCTTAATTCAAGACCACTACAATGTCAACTGCAATGGAAACAAACTTTTCTTCATACTTGACTAGTTGCCAGCGGCACACGGCTTATGAGGCACTTACAACTATTTGTGTAGTAATGATGATGTAAAACACGTAGTGTTGCATACCCAACCAATCAGAGAGAGAAGAGCAGGTCTCGGCATGGCCAAATTAGGATTCTTGTCCAGGCCAACGTGGGTGGACTGCCCCCAAACCTTTACAGCACATGCGTGAAACTCAAGGTCACTTCGTCATATCTGGTCCACAAGAGTGTGCAAAGACAATCGTGTAATTATAACCGCAACATTTCTGGGGAAATTTCTGTGCAACTGCCCGTCTTATTTGGTACTGATGTCAAAAAGTGGAATAACCCTAGATGGAGAGCAGCCAGGAGGTGTGATCATTAGAAATTGGCCAAGTCAGGTTTTTTTTGTTTGTCTTATATTTTTTTGCCATTATTTGAAAAAAAAAAAAAATTGATTCGAGCACAAAACCTTCCATTTTATTAGAAAAGTAACAAATTTTGCTTGGGATTTTATTAAAAAAAAAAACTTTTTTTTTTTTTTTGTTGCTGTTCTTGCTTTTTACGACCAAGTCCAGTGGTGTGCTGCAACATCCATACTTTAATGAGTACACTTAAACGCAGAACACTCTCCGCACAGTTATGCAGAGCTCGGCAGGTAAGTGTTGTTCCAAATCGCAAACCCAATAGTCCATTTACCGGAAATTATGTTCACGATTGCTGCTTCGGCTTGTCACCCGCCAAAAAACATCTGTATGGTTCAGGATATGCAGCTGATCCAGTTGCATTTGTTGCCATTACCGTAGCCATCTTCGTTTTATTTTTCGAGCCGAGTTGGGTCCGCCTGGCTCCGCCTCTCCACTAACGCAGCTAAGATGGCGGACGTGGAGTGCAAAAAGTGTACATTGTTCCACTCTCAGTGTTTTGGCCATAATGAGTGCACCATCCGGGTCCTTTCATTACATTTATTTTTGCTTCGGTCGTAATCAGAACTCCCTACGTAGTCAAACGGAGTATGGTAAGTACAGAAACTATGGATATTGGAACACACGGCAGGAACTAGCGGAAATCTGACAATATATCTGGTTGATAAAGTAAAGAATGATGATATATAGTCTGTAAGTGCAACCAGACAGCAGCACCACAAGTATTATTATTATCATTATTATTAGAATTACAATCATCACCTCAGCATCAAGCCAGATGTTTATGTTTTAGTGTTTAGGTTTTTGGGAGGTGGGGGAGGTATATGTGTGCTGTGGGTGAAAATGACCAGATGTGTGTATTTAAACCTTAAATGAGTGTGAGTTTTTATACGTTAGTGTTGATTATATTATGTAAAGCACTTTATGCTACCTTTGTATAAAAAGTCCTCTATAAATAAACTTTAATTTAATTTGATTTAAAAATAAAAATAAAAACAATGCTAGTAAATGTTGGAATAGGCACCATTTGCTTCTCTGAACGGAACTAAATTAAATTATAATTAATTATATTATAATCCACACTTGGCAGCTTAAGAAAATTTGATTTTTTACAAAGTTGCATTTTCTTTTTTTTTACTGTCTTAAATGTTCTGTGTAAACATCATGCCAACGTGATGCAAAACAAATTTCCTGACAATAAATGTGTATCGTATCGTACTTTATTTACAAATTATTCACAAACAAAAAAAAATACACTTGTTCACAGAAGCTGACTCTAAAACATCATAGCTTTTATACATTGCAATTACAGCTGCACACATTTCCTACATGTATAAAAGTAATGAAGTGCTGGGTGATTTTGCCTTGTAACTTATACTAAATATACTGTAATATGGATTTATCACATCTATAAGCCTCACTTTAAAGCAACCGACTACAACAATGACCATTTTTCAAGTTTCATCCATTATTTATGTGATATTGGGGTAGGCCTACACTCCCTCAGCTGGCTCGCTGATGTGCTGACTTTGGTTCACCTCATCCACATCTACCATGGCCTCATTCTCTTCATTACCCACTAACATATGACCATCTTCTCCCTCACTGACCTGTCTGTTCTCCATATCCTCTCTCTTAATCTCAGCATACTCGGTCTCTGTGGTTTCCTGTTTCTCGTCGTCCTCTTCGGCTTTATTCCTCCTCAGCGCTGAGAAGTCAATGTCGGAGTACTCAGATTCTTTTGGTGCCACGTTACTATCAGGTGCCAACAGCCCATCGGACTCGGCTCCTCCTTCTGCTGCCTCTTGATCCTGGGCTCCATCAACCTCAACGTGATAAATCAAGTTTCAGAGTATTTATACCACATCATACCATACCATCTTTATTTATAAAGCGCTGTACATAGGGAGTACAATTTTAAAACATAAGAAATAGAAACAGGTAAGACAATACAATACAGCTAAAACAGGAATAAAAAGAAACAAAAAAAACAAGATAAATTAATTAATTAATTAATAATCACTAAAAGTCAATCAAGTCAGTATCTCATGCTGGGTTGAAAGCCAGTGAGTAAAAGTAGGTTTTCAGGTGTGTTTTAAAAGTGGATGCAGAAGAAGTCTGTCTAATATGTAGGGGCAGAAACTGAAAAAGCTCTGTCATTTCTGAGTTTCTGCTTCCATTTTGGCACAGCTAGAAGCAACTGATCAGCTGACCTGAGTGATCGAGCAGGAACGTACGCCTGAAGCAGCTCTGTAAGGTAGGGCGGAGCGAGACCATGTAACAATTTAAAAACAAATAAGAGAAGCTTAAAAGGAACTTTAAAATGCACAGGAAGCCAGTGAAGTGAAGCTAGGACGGGTGTTATGCTCTCTCTCATATGTGTACCAGTTAAAAGACGTGCATCTGCATTCTGAACCAGCTGGAGATCAAAGTCAACCAAACTTTATAAAGCGCTTTTCAGACAGTTGTAACAAAGTGCTTTACATAATAAAAACAACAAAACAACAACAGCAAAAAATAACAACTAAAAAGCCATCACACACCCAAGGATATAATAGAAGTAAAAAAAAATACACATACACAAACTCAGCACATATTAAAATCACAGTCCATCTTAAAGCCCAGGTTGGTGACTGTGAGCTTACGATGCAGTGCTAAGGGGCCCCGGTCTATGGGGGGGCACTCACAGGAGCCACTAGGACCAAACGCCATCACTTCATTTTTTTGTCGTTAAAATTTAAGAAGTTATGGGACATCCAGGATTTGACATCATTGAGACATTCAAGTAGGGGTCTAAGTTGTCCTTTCGTTTCAACGGTACATAACTTTGGCTGTCGTCAGCATAACAATGAAAGAAATACCGTACTTTCTGAGACTAGAGCCCAGGGGAAGTAAATAAAGAGAGAAAAGCAGAGGCCCTAAGACTGAGATTATGTCATATAACACAGGGAATTATACATGTATTGGTAAATAGGTGCCCAAAGAAATCTGCCAATCTGCCATCACCATTCATATGTCTATTCATATTTTACAATCAATGGTTTTAATACACACTTCAGAAGAGAAGACCAAACCCCTGATTAGTTTTTTTTTTTATATCTCCCTTTATATATAGATATAAAATAGTTTCTATATCTCTGTGTGTGGAATCCGTGTTTGATATAGATTTAAAAATTTAATATGAGGGTCACTAGAGGTTGACTCGCTATTGGAGCCAGCCCCCGGTGGTCGGTCAAAGAACTGCATTTTTTTCCTACTATCAGGGTGACTTCAATCCCATCGTTGGAACATTGGCACTTGGATTTAGTTTGTTTGTTTGTTTTTGACAGCAGCATCTACACAGAGATCATCATGTCATGTGTGACAAACATTAGACATGAGCACGATGAGAGGAGCACTGACATCTGACTGTTTATACAATTATCTGCGAATACCCTTCTGTTTCTTTTCTCTTTCGGTTCTTAAAAGTTGCAGCCGGTTTAATTTTATCTTAAAGCTTCAAAATCAACTTGAAAATAATATGACAAGACATTATTTTAGTCAATAAATTCAGTTGAATACAGTTTGCAGTGAGATCATGGAGGCCGGGGGAACCAGAACTGATCCGGACTGGTCTCACAACACACAGCGACTCATCAAAAGAGCTCAGGAGTATGGAGCCCGTGAAGGGTCATGATGAGAAATATTTTAAAATGAATCACAAAAAGTGTGAAATTGTAAAAATTGCAATTGCATTGGCTATTTTATTTATTTATTTTAAAACCTGTTCTTGATTTACTTAACTGAGTGCTCGTTTTGGGTAATAGCTCTCTCTTGTCAGATGAATCGTGCTCCCGTTATATTCACTCTTACTAGGCGGGCAGACATGAAGCGTGTTTGACAGAAGATTAAAGGGCTATTCCACTGCATTTTAGAGCAATAAGGCCAGTCTATAACTGGCCTAGATCAAAAACCACAACATGTAAATTGCTCAAACCTGGATTAAACTATGTCATATATAGTAAAGAATATTTCAAACACAGTTTCTGATTCATGAAACCTTTTTAAGGTTTGTGAAAATGCAAAATAGAACAATTTTCCAAATTTTTTGACTGGCAGACCATCCAAGGCCAGGTCCTAATATAAAACCACAAGACCTAGACTGCCTAAACCTGGATTAGAGTATACCTTAGATAGTAAGGATTTTCATCAATCCATGTATTAAACACATCACCCAAGACAAGGAGATTTTGATTCACCCCAGCTCCTATAATACAATGCTATAATAAAGATTACTTTACTTTTATAAATAACATAGGCATCATGTCATATTTACAGGGACTAAAGCTGGTTTGTAAGTTAAAGACCAAGCCAGTAAATTTCGTTTTGGAAATTTAAGATGATTTGTCATAATTATTACTGTTGTTGTTTTGTGAAAGAACGTTAAGTCCACTGATAAAAGAAAAAATGTATAAATAATGAGACATGAAGTTTTATATTGACCACGCGCCAGAGAAAACAAATGATCAAATTCATTTTAAATGTATAGCTCAAGGTGGTGAAGTCCAAACATTTAACACCTTGACTGAGTGAGTCTGATTATCTGTTTCACAAATCAGAAACTGCATTTAACACATTCCTTACTAAGTCTCAAAAACAAGCTCATGATTTTTCAAAATCAGTGCACGAATTAGGAAAACGAGTGTATGATCTAATAAAACAAGGAATTATTTTACTTGAAGAAGTGGACAACTTAGTAAAAAGAACGTTTTCACAAATCGAGCGCACGTTTTGTGATTCATTATGAAATATTTGTAATCATGACCCTTCAGGGCCTCCGTACAGAAGAATACTGTACTTTCAACCAAATCAAAATCCTCAGAAATACCTACAGCAATTTAGGAGAAAGTGTCAACAACAGCTCCGTACAAGAGAGGATGGGTATCTGGCGTGAATGAAAACTGTATTTCTGGCGCAACCGCCGCCTCTCTGCTGGACGTTAATACTAGACGGGTCAACACGCCCAAACTGCTACAGGGTGAAGTCACAGAATGAAAAAGCGATGAACTCCAACGCATCCCAATTCCAGTTCCACTGTCCTTGTAGGCTTCATGTTCATGTTGACTTCATTTATAATATTTTAACTGGATTCATCCTTACTGTCTGAGTTCTGTTTTTGCTTATAAGAAAAGAATGTTCACATTCTCATGTTCACCGTTCGTCTAGCTTGCAATAATATAAGAATATGATGATTAGGCTACCTCTGAAATGACTTCAGTCGTCACCATCTCCAGACCTTCAGCCAAATTTCTTGATTTCTTCTTTCTGTGAAAGAATGTAAGCATTTTTTTTAAAGAAAGAAAAAGAAAAGGATAACAGATAACAGATGCTGTTGAAACAGGCTTTTTCATAGATCTGACATGTTATCTCTGGAAAGACCTTCCTGAACACGCACAAGCAGAAACTGTTACATTTTAGGATGTTGCATGTGTTTACATATGCTTATGACCGTACTGTATGCACCATATGACACTTCTCTGTCTCAGATTATATTGACACAGCAAAACTCTACTTAATCCTCCTGAGGTTTTGCTGCCATTTGT
>JBAMYA010043504.1:0-13307 GCA_037176975.1 Arrhamphus sclerolepis | reverse complement strand
GTACGGAAGCCCTAAATGGTCATACATGCATACATTTTATTTCTCCCGTTTTCCCGTGATAACGAGATAACTCCACCGTTTTCTCATAAGAACGACTTACTTTTCCTCCATTTTCCCGTGAAAACGAGATAATTTTCCCATGATAACGACATAACTCCGCCGTTTTCTAGTGATACCGAGTTATTTTTTCCTCCGTTTTCCCGTGATAACGAGATAATTAATTTTAGATCTCAAGGGCATTGCAATGCCCTGATGAAGGTCGATAGACCGAAAGCTTGGTGAAAATACACTTGATTGCATGTATCTAAGTGTGCAGAGACCTTTTTTCTTAGTTTTCTTGAGATTTCAAATTACGTAGCGTACGCTTGTTTCCACAGCAAAGGTTCAGATGTATCAAGAATGAAATGATCATGCCTCATGTAAACTTCATGGCTGGCATATTCAGATTTTTACAACTGTTGTTACTTTGGTAACACCTAGAGGTGATGTTGGGAAACTCTTTTCAGTCCTCAGCCTGAGTGATTTGCACATATCAGACACATGAAAAATTAACACTGATGAAGAATTAACACACCCATGTGCCTGCAATTACACAAGTGGATATAAAAGCGGTGCATTAAAAACAATGGCTGCTTTATTTGAGGTAGAATACATTGCAAATGCGAGTAGAGCATGTGTTCAAAGACAGAGAGGATTTGCTGGCACACGATGACAACTGCCTCATCAGCCGTTTTAGGGTCCTGAGGGCAATCCTCCTGAAACAGAGCCACAGCCGACATTGTAGCACAACACAGCGAGAAACTGTGTTCCGAATGTAATCGACTACACACACATTACTATAAAAGCACCATCACATGATGAATTTATATATGTCAACAGGCAACATTTTCATTCAATCAATGTACAGATCATATGTGATGCACAACCATGATGTGCATTGAGCATGTGCTCCCCCAGCTACCATCCTGTCTTCATTACTAGTTGCTGGTTGCTGTGTTTTGGTTGGTTAAACTACAGCTTAAGATCTTTATAACAAGCCCTTGATTGTGTGCAAAGTACTCTTGTTCTCTAATTTGCAACAATAGTACATGAATGGTAATGGCTTACACTTATATAGCACTTTTCAGCTGTTCTCAGCTGCTATAGCTCCAAAGCACAAAAACAACACTAATCTTCCCTCATTTTGAATCTTGATACAGGAGGAATTAGGGTTCAAACTACCAACCTTCAGGCTCACAATCAAACGTTGTAGCCTACCAGCAGAGACACGTCATTGTCTTCTTTGTTTGTGTGTGTGCTTCTCATATTATAGTACTGACATACACAGTCTCCCACCCACTTTTCTTATGTTGGTTGCTTAGGACAACGTGCCAAAGAACATATTTTTGCGTTTTAGAGAGTAGCACATCCTGTTCGCTTTCAGTAAAGTACTTTTTTTCTACGTTCCGCTCATTATTTTTCTCGGTTTTCTGATCACACAGAGAGTGGAATCGCAGGGCGTATAGCTCAATTACATATGATTTGCATATTTATACGAGGGAGTGGACAGGGAGGGGTCAGGTACTCAAACATTTGCGCTCAATTCCACATTGATTGGGATGTTCAAAGAAATGTTCTTAGATTCCTGTGTGCGAACAGTTTTGAACATCGGGATTTTTTTTGTGGGGAAGGCATTTTGGATTTGGCCTGTGTCATGTTTCAGTATCCACACAAGTTTTTGTACACGAGGCCCTAGTTCTGCAAATCATGCATGAGTCACTTTTCATTGTATCCTGACAGAGAAAAAGAGCCAGAAGTATAACAGCATACAAAAAGAAGACTTTGATTCTTAGTTGCTTCTGAAGACAACTGGCTTTTTCTTTTTATCTTCATGTGCAGAATAAAGACTCTTTCAAAAGTTGCTGACACTGAAGTGAAATTCTGCAAAGGTATGTGAACTGAGAGATGGGTGAAGACATTTTATGGCACAATGGAGATTTAGGATGAAGCTGGCAATAAGCTGGCTGTTCAATACCATCATAAAATTTGCATGGATACACTGGAATTAACTGTTTTCACTCAATAAAGCAAGAATGGGGGGGGACGGGGACCAAATACAACTGTTTATATAAGTATTCAAATAAAAAAAATGTCTAAAGTTGTAGCGCTAACTGTTAAACCTCTGGTTCATGTTTGAAATGACTGAATTTGCACTTTGAATTACCTTGTGTATGAATTGTGCTATAGAAATAAACTTGCCTTGCCTTGCCTTAATAAGACTGATGTGGTCTTCGTCCTTCCTTCCTTAAATTAATCTTATATACAGAAGTTCATGGATGTTGTGCTATTCACATGAAATGCTGTGGGAGACATTCCAATAGAGGAGCAGATGGGGGAAGGAAGTTCTGAGCAGCTCGTGATGTTTTTGGTTATGACAGATCTTGTGAATAATGGTATTCATTATGTTAGATCTTTTAGGATTGATGACTGATGGAACCATTCATTACAAACATCAAAATTATGGTAAATACAAAGAAAACCAGTTATTCAAGCTATTTATTCAGTCTGTAAATGATTTCTCACACAGAATCATATTGGGTGTGCTTTCCAGTCTGGTTGTCTGCTTTCACTTTATTCTTCATTTCTCTAATGGGTTTTATGCTTATCCAGTGACATCTATGGGCCATTTCTTCATGCAATTGGTACCACGTCGCTAAGTCAAATTTAGGAGGAGGAGGACAATTTTAATAGGAGCTACCCAAGTACCACGGAAATTGCATTCTCTAGGTGGCAGCACCAGTTGGAACAAGCTGGTAACAGATCCATTTGGAACTTTTAGAAGACACAAATACTTCTGGTTTTGAACTCAACAATTCAAAACTCCCACTGATTCAGAAGACACTGATTTAGTGTGAAAGTAAGGGTGAAAACCGGTGAAGACGCTGTGAACCTCATAAGAAACTCCAGGCTACGTTCCCAGCAGTTTGGCAAGGAAAAGATCATCAGTGATGTTGGCAGGAGGGGTAATCCCAGTGGTGTAGTCTACGTGATATGCAGGTATACGTCGTATAACTACTTAGATAGCTCAAAGATTTCCATATGCCTTCTTGCAAATGCAAAAGAATACGCATAAAATAATGTTGTGGAAGAACATTCACTCAGGGCGCTAACCCCACTTCACCTCTTTTGTTTTGGTTCGATTGAAATGACCAGATGTCCTGTTGGTCCAGTTCACTTCAGCAAGTGTGAGCGCTGCCATCCGAACCGTGGTGTGTAGCAAGACCATGAGAACAGCGAGTCTTGGTCAGCTTCCAAGCAAACCAAAATGAAAGTGGAAATTATATCACCATCTCTGACACAAAAAGTGGAGAGAACAACATGAGTCAATGAAGAAGTAAATCTCCCACAAATATTCTACCTTACAAGCAGATTTCAAGCATGTCCAATATAAAAATAAATACCGAGATGGCATTCAGAAGTTTTAAATCCTCAATGAGTTTCGTGGCCCATGATCGTAACAGTCCAAACAAGTTGCAACGTTTTTCTGTGGTACGTTTCGGTCCATCAAATCTGTGAATGCTAATGTCAATTGCAAACAAACCAGGACTTTCTACTTGCGAACCAAACTAAATTTATAATTTTCTGTTTTTGTGCGAAGCAAAAGCACCAAACCACCCATGAACGCACCCATAATGATTCTGGGCTATATTTGAGTTCTATTACAAAGCGCAGAACACGTGGTGGCAAATTACCTGGCCTCTCATGGGAGGGGCTTCCCAGGCTACCATATGTCTGGTCCCTGAATGTAACATTGTCAACCAACGAACAAGTGCATGTTGTTCTGGATCATTCCTCCAACTCCTGATCAGTGATTCTGTTCTTTAATTGTGACATTGTGTGGTTGTAATATATAATATAATATACAATATATAATATATAGCAATGCATTGGCTGAGGACCAAAGCAGACATGAAACATAAGCAAACAACACTCTTTCAGTGTTTTTTGTAAGTCCAGTCCTGAAGATGCTAATGCTTCAAATAGCACAGAAACTACAGAAAAGGAGCCTGTCGGTGTTAAAGTCACACAAAGTAAGTCCAACCTCTCAAACGTGTTAGCAGATGTTATTGTAAAAGCAGGAGATTGTTACTATGAGTATAAAATTAGGGTATGAGGTTCCGCTTTAATGCCCACTGATCATTTCAGGAGACAATGTTCATGTAACCTTCAATAGTCTTTCAAGTCCAAATGATACATTAACACCTGTTTTACATATTTACAAAAGTAATGCAAAAACACACCCCGATTTTTTTGGCTGTGCTTATGAGGTGTCACTTCAGGACCAGTTTGCATGAGGCTGGAATGAAATCATTCAGTAGACACACTAGAAAAAATCTGGACTACACCACTGGGAAATCCTTTCTACTTTTCCTGGAATAAATGGAGTCCCCTTACATGTCAGAGTCGGATAGCCTGTATTGCTGTTCAGAAGCTGGCCACCTTCAGTAAATAGAGGACAATTAGCTTTTTGGAGTGAGCCTGAGAAAGCCTGTGTTTAACTGTGTCCAGGAATTCTCTAATACAGTAATTGGAGTGGTGCTTGCCATCCATATTAAATGTCCTGATGGAGCCAAGAAATAGCTACATTATTTAATAACTGCTGGGAAGCACCACAATGTGTTGGTGCAATTGAGGAAACACATTTTCCAAAAACAGCAACTACGGAGTATCCAAAGGACTTTCCAAGCAGTAGCAGCTGGCAAAGGACATTTCTGGGATTTATGTATCGACTATCCAGGGAGAGTGCACTATGCCAGAGTGTTTTGGCAGCTTGTTATGTGATCTCTTAAGTGATGGGTCATTACTTGGACAAAATAAAGTGTGTTTCTTTCAGTGATGTAGAACAATACCTGATTGGTGACCAGCCTACACTTTGAAGACCTGCTGATGAAACCCTTTTCAGACAGAGAGACTGACTCGTGAACAACACACCTTCAACTACGGACTGAGCTGTGCACAATCATTTTTGGAGATGGCGTTAGGTAGATTAAAAGGATAATGAGGGTGCGTATTAAAATGAAATTACTGCAAACTAGAGTTGAGACAAAAGATGTCATAAACCTGCTGTATGCTACACAACATTTATGTATGCAATATTTCACTGAAAAGCAGCCTGTCAGATATGTGAACATTCTGCAACCTGTTTGTGTTTACCTGAACCTGTTAACTGAGGAGGAACCGATATCAGAGTAGCACCAATGAGGTGCGGCGGTGCATCGCCCGGGGAGCAGGTGGGGGTACGCCATGGAACCCCCCCCCCATAGCAGCTGCTAAAGGCTCTATAAACATTGCAAACAGTGAGGGAGAGAGAGGAAAACCCTGTCTAGTGCCTCTCTGCAAGTTAAAGCTTGTAAGTTTGATAATTTGTCCTCACCACATGCCTTGGGAGAGCTATATAATATCTTTATCCAGTTAATAAATGATGAGCTAAATCCAAATTTATGCAAAGTTGCCAATAAAAATAATTTATGTTGTTTAAAGTTGTTTTATGTAGCAGTACCACCCCAAACTGAATTCTGGTGAACTGAAGCCACATTCATTTTGTATATTTCATCTAATTTCATATCAGACTTGAAGATCTGTGTAATCATAAACAGCCAAGCCTACATTATTGTGTTCCATAGTGAGCCATTACTATTCCATAAGCACTCAGCTCAGTATGTTTACAAATCATGCTTCCATATTCAAATTATATTCTAGAGCGGTGGATAACACAGTTTGATGCATTAATTCTGAAAAGACATGCAGCAATCAGTCTAATCTCTGAGTAAACATATAAAGAGTTCAGCGATGCTCCTGTGTGAAGCTGCATAATGGATGTGCTGGCACTCCTGGAGAATTACTCGGATCAAGAAGACATTTTTAGGGATCACCAAGATTTCCTGGTCCCTGATGATGACTGCTAGATCAGTGCTCTTGGATCTATGTGCTGAACAGACACGCCAGAACTGCACCATCCACGTTTAGGTGTTTACCGCTCTCAGATTTCTAGCAACCGGTTCTTTCCAGCAGGATATGATTAACGATATATAACGATAAGGACCAAAACTTTATTGTAAAATCCCTTCTTACTTTGCTTTAATTTCAAAAGTCTCTTCACTTCAATAGAAAGTCTCAGTGGGAAAAGCCCCAGTTAGGCTCAAAAGCACCCCCTTCAGTGTGGCACAATACTGTATTCCCTACCTTGTGCCTTTTCATTGCAGTTTTGTTAATTGTGTTTTGTTTTGTTTTTTTTTTTTCGTCTGGCAGATGATGCATAAAAAGGAAGGTGAGGTTCTGCCTCCCCTGACTACAGGTCCCTGAAGTCAGGAATACTCCTGCAGACAATGCAACTGGCCCTTCAATCAACAAACTGAAAACAAATAAAGTTTGTTTCCAATTTGTTTTTCAGAGTTGGTTTGCAGAAGTGTCTCTGTCCCAAAGGATTTCTGTTTTTCATTGCGGCAGAAACACAGAAACATCTGCTGTATGTGAGATGAATGTCTTGCCTCGCTGCTCCACAGTTTGTCATTCCAGTATGACTCTGCTCCACTGGGACACATCAGACTTTGACTTGTTTCCTAAATGTCACATCAGGACTAATGTCTCAGTGGTCCATCTCAGCTTTCAGCAATGATAAAAAATGTATATATTTTGACCAGCAGCTATTTTCCATATGTTATATTTACATCAGTTATTTTGGAAGAGTTCCAAAAAAGGATTTAGACTTTAGGAAAGCTTTTGTTGCAGATCAGCCTGACACTTCACCTTTGATAGAATTTTGTGAGAGAACAAAAGTGTTGACACAAGGGATTCATGTTAACCTTAATGACAATCAGCTGCATGCACCACATTGAGCGATGCTCCAGCAATCAGCACTTTGGTTTCTAGTATGCAAGAAGCGTCTCAAGGATGCTAAAGGAGATTGAACACAAGTGAAAGAGTTGGTAAAAGAAAAGCAGCACATTTCCTCCAGTATTGTACATCATCATGTGCATGCATCCCAGAGTCTTGTCCATATTTTCCTTCACCTTCCACCAGCATTTCAGGGTTTTCATTTAGTACATAGTACTTATATGATTTAGCTCACAAATTAATGTAAAATCAGAGTGATGGGTGCTTAAGAGATACCAAAAAATGTGGATGTGTGACCATGACGCATTTCCTCCATTCGGGTTTCTGCTACTGGCAGTTACCGGTGCTACTGTTGTCAGCAATGATGCAACACTGTCCTAGAATCATTTGTACATTTACAAGAATGAAAATGTTAAGTGGTGACTTTAAGCAATGCTGAAAAATTGAATGTACAGTTTAATGGCTGTAATAATAATCATTTTCCAGTGCAAATATACCTGAATGTTTGAGCAGTACACAACTAGGGGGCTCCGTGGCGTACCAGCTAGAGAACTGGGCTGGCGACGGTTCAATCCCGGGCTGGTACCAATGATGTGGGCGAGTGGAGCAAGTGTCTCCCCACGTCCAAATCCATGGATAAGGTGCCCCTGAGCAAGGCACCTGTAACCCCCGGGGCACCACACCGTAGAAGCCCACCACTCTATAGGTACAGCAGCAGCCCAGATGGGTCAAATGCAGAGGCTGAATTTCCCCTTGAGTATTAAAATAGTAAATACATTTTTTTTTTAAAACTAGCCACACAAGTGTTTCTTCCAGTGAAACAAATGAACTGCAGAATTAGGTGAACAACAAAAGCAATCATCAGTGTAAGTTAGTGTACAGACATCAGTGACACTGTTGAGGTTAGTGCCTTTTTTTGTTTGTTATGATCCACATTTTATTGGAATGAACTGCGAAGCAAAAACAAACGTCACCATTCAGCAGGACAAACCAAGACAGGAAAAAGGACGGCTAAACAGAAGGGCAACTCTGTTATGGATTCTAAAATAATCCTCCTGATAAAACCACACTGGACAAAGAATAAAATATGTCTTTGCTTTCTGGGAGCTGACACAAAGACTAACTATGTTTGTATAATTCATTACAAGGATTAATTATTAAATTGTTTACTTCATGCACAGGCCTCTGTGGAACAATAACATCCGTAACCAAGGAGATGACGAGGTAACAACGAGCAGAGGAAAAGGAAAGTTAATGGAACCAATGTGGAACTCTGCAAAGAGATCCTGTACTGCATGCAGGAAAAAGAAATCTGCAAAATGAAAAGTGCTTTTGAATTGAATAAATCACCTGAAAAGGGGACACATTTCACTAGCTGAGACTTTAACGGACCACTACGCTGTCTATTCTTTTGTTTTTGTGCTGGTGCACTTGGGATTATTAAATGATTTCAGCCAACATGTAATTGTCAGACGGATGATCTAATTTTTTGACTGTAGAATGTGGTATACAGAGTTCATTGGGCATATTGTTGACTTATTGACTACTTAGATTCAGTGGCTGCAATTAACTATTGTCAAATGTGACTGAAGCTGTGGAAGCAGATGTTTTTCTCAGTTTGCTGGTCTGAAAGTACGGAGCCCCTGAGGGGTCATGATAAGTAATAATTTGTAATGAATCACAAAACGTGCGCTCCATTTGTGAAAACATTCTCTTGTTTTATTTGATTGTTTACTCGTTTTCCTAAAATCATGCATTCATTTTCAAAATTGTGAGCTTGTTCTTAAAAAAGAATGTGTTCTCGATTTACTTAATTGAGTGCTCGTTTTGGGTAATAGTTCTCTCTTTTCAGATAAATTGTGCTCCCTATTCACTCGTCCTAGGTTGGCTGACGGAGCCACATGAAGAGTTTTTGAGGACATTGAAGTTAGCTTCTGATTTGCCAGAAGATTAAAGGGCTATTCCACTGCATTTTAGAGCAAAAAGACTTTTTTATAACAGGTCCTGATCAAAAACCACAACACGTAAATTGCTCAAACCTGGATTAAATTATGTCTTAGATAATGATTACATCAAACACAGTTTCTGCTTAGTGAAGCCTTTTTCTGATTTGTGAAAATGCAAAATCAATCAATTTTCCTCACTTTTTGGCCACCTTAGACCAGTTCCTAGTATAAAACCACAAGATCTAGACTGCCCAAACCTGGATTAGATTATGCCTTGGATGGTAAGGAATTTTATCAAACACACTTTCTAAATTGTGAAACACAATTCAATTTGTGAAAAGGCAAGCTAGATCAGTTTTCCTTATTCTTAGGATCTGATCTAAGGTGAAAGTCTTCCTTGCTGGTCTGTGCCGGGTTTTTCGTTTGTTTGTTTTTTACTGTTTACCATTTGTGTTGGTTAGGTCCTGGTTCTGGTTTCATCTTGTTTATTTCTGGATTTACGCTGTTCTGTTGTTTCTTTTGGTGTTTAGTCTCCCTTTGAAACATTAAATATCTGCGATTTGAAATCTGCTGCCTCCTGCTCTCCTGCATTTTGGTTTCTCTTCACATCACCAGAACATAACACCATTCAGTCATCTACGCAAAAGCAATGTGCTTCACTGCGTCAAGTAATTCTGGCACCTTTACAGGTCCACAGGATCTCTGTCCAGTGAGAAAGATTTCTGTACATGTATGATCACATATCCATGTTGCTTATGTGATATTCATATTTACTTTACCGTCTAAATCTTGCTGGAAAACTTTAAAAGAAATTTGTCCAGGGTGGTGTTTTTACAAGGCATCACATACTGTATTATGTCAGTTGTACAGCTGATGGGAGTCACAAGAAGGAGATGAAACTCGTGTCTTCGCAGAGAAAACGATTCAAGACAAGCCAATGTTTCTGTAAGAGAAGATTTTGCGAACCAACTGTTTTAATGTCTCTTAAGGAACCTTGAAGATCACAGCCGTTGACTGTGTTGTTTTAGTTAAACTGTGTATGGTAGCCAGAGTTTGGCAGCTGATGAAACCAAACACATTCCCATACTCCGGGTGGTAGAAAGGGAGTGAATACCCACCTCAGAGGGGGAGTGTTAGTTTGTGTTGCACACTGACACGCTGTGTGCGCATCTCTGACTGCATGTGAGGGCAGAGCACAGTTGCAGTCAATACTGGTTCCTATTAAATGCCAGTAAAATGATGTTTATTTTTTTCACACACTCTTTTCTCATGCTCTTTTCTGCTCCACAATTACTCTTTAAATCCCATTCACTTCAGTGAATTCAGAGCTGAAAATAATTATCATGCTTGAAAAAACACATCTGGTGATAAATAATGAGTATATCCCTCTGCCACACATTATAACATGACCAAAACACTACCTTTAAAATTAGTGTCTACCATTAATGCACGAGGAAAAAGAAGTGGAAAAAAAAAAAAAACTGAATGAAATTAATTCAGTGCAGTTTTTGTATATAGTGTTAAATATATAGATTCTGTCATCAAAACTGTAAGCATACCCAGCCTCTAAAGTCAGAACTACAAAGAAACCACCATACAGCTGTGATTTATTTATTTATTTTTAAGAACTGGATGTGTTGTCTGTCTAAAGGAATCCAATGCCTGTAATCATTAATCTCTGGGAATCGGATCAGTGTTATAAATAATCTAAAGAATCAGAGTGTCTCCAATCTATACTGTAAGGAACTTCATCTTCTGGAATGTGACTAAAAGAATCAAATTCTTGTCATCAAAAATCTAAAAGAATCCAACCTTTTTTGATCAATACTGTAACAACGCAGCCTGAGAGAAGCTTGTGCAACCGTCCCAGATGTAAACTGTCTAGGCTCTTGGACAAGATGGTCCCTTTTTTATGTGCTTGTGTACACAAAAATAATTGCATAGGCGGATATCATATCCAAGCTTATCATAAAACCACTGCAAAAGGAGATAGTACCTGGTTTCACTGTTAGAAAAAAAATCTTTAATTCTGAGGGGGGGGGGGGGGGTGGTCTTATGGGAATCATCACACTTCCGGGTTGAAGTAAACAAGGAAGTAGACTCCGTTGCAGTTTCTCTAGTGACAATTAGGTGCTGCTACAGAATCCCGCAGAGCAACGTGTAACGTTAAACGCACCACACGCTGCCATGTTGGTAGAAAACCAAAATCAAAGGATTCAAAGAACTATTTTTGAGTGAATGTGTTTGTAATCCCATCGTTTTGCGCAGTATTTGGTTGTTATAAATAGATTTGACAGAGAAAAAGAGATCATATTACAGACTGTCCAAGGTGGTAAAACACTAGTGCAAGAAAACAAAGGTGCTGTCACAGGATCACAAGACATTATAAAACTGTGCTCAGAATCCCTACTAAAAGGTTGCATGCGGCAAAAAATACTGAGATTTATAAAACCTTGTGTGCGCACAAGGTGCAATTTCCCCTTTATATTCACACTCCTCCTGGAAGTTTGCACCAATGATGTTGGCACATACCCCGCCCCCTGCACACCCACATTCTATCATAAATGGTCAGTGCAAAGCTCCTTGTCTTGTCAATGTGTATTTAAATGAGCCAGTCGATCTATGTTATTGGTGAAAATGGTAACCATGGAGACTACGCAACAATGCCCCAAGTGCAAGTGTCTAGAGGAGGATGGTTGTTGACGAATGCTGGGCTGCAAAATCAGAGAGAAACAAATGATGAATTGAAAGAAATTAGAACAGTATTGAGTTTGTGTGGCGTTATGTCTGATGTGTCAAACTCATTAAAAAAAACTATGATTGAACCTTAATGCTGTCATCAACATCTCATGACATCCTCATGGAGTCGTGCTCTGTGGTCAAATTCCTCCTGAGACCCCAGGGGTCTCATTTATAAAACATTGCATAGGATCTAAGCTCACATTGCTGCAAACTGCTTTTTAATGTTGGCCAGTTCTCCCACAGTGTAGAGAAATCTGATTTATCTACTGGTCATAGTAATGACATCCAGGATGCAGGTATTATTGTGCTGGCTGCAATATCCCAGACCATAGACTATTTCACTAAATTATGTTCTTCCTAAAAGCTTCAGAGAATGAATTGATTGTTGATCATGTTAAACACATAGCTATCCGCTTATTTACCAGGAACCTCGAGGGGTTAATTTGAACAGGGATGGCCCTGTTCAAATTAACCCTATGCTATGTGTTTAACATGATCAACAATCATGTGGTTCCTGTGGGTCAGTCTCTCCAATACTGGACCCAGTTCAGCGCATAGATCAAAGAGTAAAGCTAAAAGGAGTCTAAATCTGCATATTAGCCCATCATCATCATGGGCAAGGAAATCTTTGTGCTCTCTGAAAACTATCTCCATCCTGATCTTGCCATTGGCAGTCTTCAAGCAGTTCCAGCTCATCCATTGTGAAGCATTAGCACAAGTGTCACTGCAGTATTTATATGTCAAGTTGGTGATTACATTAATTACTACACACCTTGTCACAATTAATGTACCAATGAGTGCCATGACTACATTATCTGCAGATGTTCTTATGTACATACTGTCTGTAACTCTTGAATGAGTGATTATGGAATGTATGGCTCCATTCAGCAACACATCTATATTACAGGCCTTTGTGTTTATGATAACGAGGGTCTACGAGTCTGAAATGAATGATCAATTGCACACGATGAACGTGGTTTACATTCACCATCTCACCAGCTGCGCTGCCAGTTTTCCCCATCTCCAAAATCTCCATGCACAGGTTGTGTTTTAAAAATGTAAGCACTTAACTTTGGCAGTCACAATGCACTTGTACAACAGCCTTCTCTACAACTGACCCATCCATAATTGAGTCGGTTGTAGATGTCTAGTCTTTTGTAACATCTTAGTTCATCTTTCATGTATGGACCAGGCCTGAATGTTAATGGTTCATAATGTGGATATATGTTGTGTTTGGAACTGAATTCTCTTGTCCATGACACTATTTTGTGCAGATTCCAATCCTTAATGATACCAGTCTTCACATCATGTCTTTCACTTTCCAATTTGTTACTCTGCATCGTCTCTTCCTTTTTTCAAATTAACTTAATTGACTTCAGTTGTTTGTTTTTTGTTTGTTTGCCAATCAAAAATGCTCCCATGTTAAAATAACAAGATTTACAGCAGATATTAACATCATACAGAAAACAGTTATGTTCTTAATAGTTATATTCAGTGTTGGCCCGTTACTTTTAAAAGTAATTAATTATAGTTACAAGTTACCCAAGTTCTCCCAAGAAGTAACTGTGTTAGTAACTGAATTAGTCCACTATAAAAGTAGAGAGTTACTAGGGAAAGTAACTATTCTGTTACTCTTCTTTTTTTTCTTTTTTTTGTCTGTGTGTGTGTGTGTGTGTGGGTGTGTGTGTGTGTGTGTGTGTGGGTGTGTGTGTGTGTGTGTGTGTGTGTGTGTGTGTGTGTGTGTGT
>JBAMYA010043503.1:0-13308 GCA_037176975.1 Arrhamphus sclerolepis | reverse complement strand
GAGGGGGGGGGGGGGGGGGGGGGGGGGGGGGGGGTGGAGGGGGGTTTTTTTTTTTTTTTTTTTTTTTTTTTTTTTTTTTTTTTTTTTTTTTTTATTAGAAAAATAATCTAATAATGATTTTCTTTGGTAACCCATCTTCAGTGTATCTCTTTTCTTTTGAATAAGTTATTTTTCTCTGCATTACTTTGACCGAAAAAAGAGTGTTTGTTTTGTAGTGTTTCTTTCCGCTTTTATTTAAGATGTGTGTAGATGATAACTGCCAGAAAATCATGTTGAAAGTGTTTCAGCCATCCACAAGGTGTGGAATTTGTTCGGCCAATGCCGGCACAAACTTTAATGTGTGGACCAGTAAAAACGTCCCAGTGCATTTAGTCAACCGCGCAGATCCCCATAGCAACCTCTGCATTTCAAAAAGCAGACATGCATGCGCGCTCACGCACTACTGAGTGAATTCTCCAATAATATCCAAACCACGCACCCTACAAGCCACACCCCTACAAGACACACCTCCCTGTTGCAAGAGGGGTAGGGGTAGTGGGCTAGATAGCCACCTGGGGGTGTGGTTTGTAGCAGCTCTGGCTGCAGCTAGACTCTACTCGAATTCTCTAGTCGTTAGCCCGTAAGCAGTTTCTGTGTTGTAAATGACATGAAACACAACTGCTTACTCTCCTACTGCTTTTAAATGAAACATTTTGCAATGAACGTAAAGACATTAAACGTGTGGTACACGTTTGGAAGGCTGGGCACAGAGGAGACTACCAAGCTTTTAAAAGGGGAGCTGGAGAGAAGAAGAAGAAGAGGGGGAGATTCCCGGCCAAGGCTCCGTGAACTAAAACACAGCATAGATAGGACAGAACTTTATTAGTCCCCAAAGGCAAATTCAAATTGTCAAGTTATCTAGTTAAATAGAATTAAACAGTCTTATTGCTGTGGGGATGAAGGATCTCCTGAATCTTTCTGTTCTGCAGCAGTAACACCAACAATACTGAGGAAAACAATCAACACCAGACATAATGTGTTACTTCAGACCAGGCTTCGTTATCACGCTCTGCCAAATAGATCCCAATCTTTGACAGGTTCTGCTGTCAACAGATACTCAATCTTTACTTCAGCTCTCAGTGGTTGTCATGTTGTATGGCTGATTGGTGTATAGAAGAGGACATGAATGTTAAAAAGGTATTCGTTTTCTACTTTAACAACAAAAAAAAAATCTCAAACTATTAATGATTATGCATGAAAACATGGTTATCTGCTGCAGAAATATTTCTCAGGAACGCTTAAAGTCAAGAAACAAAATTTGGTGTGTTTACATTTTTTAATTGCTGTGATCAGTAGTACAATCCTACTATTCAAAGTTACCAACTCTGGTAATAATATGGTCGTACAAGCTGTTAAATATGGGATGTAGTTTGTCACTTATCTGAGGTTTTTACTTAACCTTAAGACCTGATAAGGACCAGATTACTTTTTCTTTCATTGTATCCTGATACCCTAAAGGTTGGGAACACGGTGCACTTTATTTTTCCTGTGACTCCGTGAATATTAACTACGTCATATATTGTCAAATTACATGTTGTCCTCATATAATTCATGATTTATGCAGTCCTGTCACAGCACATTCAGCCCTCAGGAGAAATGCCAGTGTTGCGTAATAGCTTTGAAAATGCAAGCTTGTTTTGAAGTCTGCCGTCAGATCCATCAGGTGTTTATCTCCAAGAAAGCAGAGACACGCAGTGCAGATGTGGTTTTCTGAATCTCTGTCACTGCGAAGCAGGGATTTTAAGTCACAGCATGAATCCCTCTTCGGTCAAGCAAATTCATCTTCTCATCTCAGGAGACAGGAATATTTTGTAAAATACTGCCTGTACACACAGAAAAACCTTTTAGGGAATGAAGATTCCTTCCATATGTTACATGTATAGTGACATACTTTAATCAAACAACTTGCGTTCCAGATTAAATGCCTGTGTGAAAAGAAAGTTGCCAGGCAACCAAGAATCACCACAAATCATGATTCAAAACCATTCCTATCCCACTGCACTCCATTGTGAATCCATTTTCCTGACATTACTTTGATTGTTGCTCTGCTGATGTCATATGCTTTGTTTCTCTGACTGGTTGCATGTCTGTGTTAAAGGAGGAGAGATCGTCATTAGTGGAAATTATGCAGTTATTCATAATTGTTTTAAATTTAAAATAAAGACCCAAAACAACCTCTTTATAAAGAATGCATTTATTAATAATAGAAAATGTTATGATACAGCACAGCTCGGTCATCACAGTTGAAGTATGGTCTTACAGAACACATGTCCTGAATGACTTCTTTAAAACTGGAAAATCAAAATTAGGAAAGGTTCGTAGAATAAAACCTGAGCATCAGATAACGTTGTTACTTGATGCTGTGAGTTACAATTTAAGCTTCGTCCTTCATCTGCACAAAGTGAATATTTCTTTGCATTTAACATTCATCTATGGCATTGCCAGGGAAAAGGATTTGCAGATAGTGTGCATTTGATGTTTGCTTTGTTTTTGAGTAGCTCTCTCATTGAGAAAGAAAAGATTAAAAAAAAAAAACCCAACTCCCCTTCCCTTCTGTAATAAAAAGACATTGATTGTCTTTCAGATGAGCTACAAAAAGTCATAGCCTTAAGTGCAGCATCATTTTGTCTGTATTTTGAGTCTCCCTGACGGTTGGGCAACTTGAAATACTGGTCTCTATCTACAATTCTAGTTATTGATCCAAAACCAATTACTGAGAAGTTTGAAACTTGAAAAATCTCCGTTTGCTGACAAACAGGTTTCCTGCTCTGTTTGTGCCAGCAAAAGGTTTTCATACACTGGGTCGTGACTCACAAAGTTGGCGTGCCATCTCTTAGGTGAGACGGATAAGCCACCATCTCTGGGAGATGCCATCCACTCTAGTCACGCAACTCAAGAAACAGTTTTGGTAGAAGGTTCTACAGGCTTCCACTTCCTGCTGGCATCAGTTAAAACTGACCCCTTCAAAACTCAAAGAAGTCAAATAAAGGATTTTTCTTGCTGATGTCGTCAGCCAACAGAAATCTTTGGGACTTTCCTGGGCAAACACAAGCTTTTTGTTTCCCCATTTGTTCTGCCGACGTTTGTGTGCATTTAAAGTTTCAAAAGCTTTTTGTATAAATGTCATTAAATGTCAGAATTAAAATACTAAACGTAACTTTTCACAGCATGGCCCGTACAGAATGATGAAACACATTTGTCTCAAGTTCAGCTCATTCTACAAAGCACTTGACAGGTGGTATGAGGAAATATCTCTCAGCACAGAATGCGCCTTTCTTTCCTTCTAAGGCAACCATAGAGTAAACAACTTATCTATAGTTACGGCAAAATACACATTGAACAAACTATAAATCACAAAAAGCACTTGGCACCATGAATGCGTTTGATCTGCTTATGTACACAGCATGATGTCTTACATTTGAAGTGTTTACCTTCATTTGAATCTCTTCAAGAGAGGAAAAAAAACTGCTAGAGTGACAGATCAATCAAATATTTCCACTGCCCTGGAAAATACAGCTGTCTTCATTAAAGTGAGCAAAGGGAGACAAATGGAAGAATCAGCGTCTCAGTTGGTGCATTGGCATTTTGGCAAATGCAGAGGCTGGCATCCAGGTCGACGCAGGATGGTCACTTTCACCTACGATCAGACGAGCAGGTCAAGTAAGAATGAACACAATTATATCACAAAATCTGATTCCTGCCGTTTTGGTGAGCAGGTGATGAACACACCTCATTCTTGAGTGACCTGCTGATGTACATGTTGAACTCCTCCACATTGCTGGTGTGCAGGTCGTTCAGTGCCAGGATTTGGTCTCCTTTGTGGAACAGACACACGGTCTGTGGCTGTCCTGTCCAGGCAGACACACTGACACACACACACACACACATTGTTTTAATTCACCAGTACGTAGCTGTACCTTTTTTTTTTTTTTTTAAATATCATTTGTATATGTAGTTAGCTGGAGGCATCTGCTTTTGGGATCTGGTCCTGAAGTTTTGTCACCACTGATGCTGAGCTCAACTGACCTGAACAGAAGGCAGGTTACACTGCTTTTGACTGCAGTGTCTTTACAGTCTGACATGGATTGTTAAGCCAACAAAAACATATTTGTCTTCCCATCAGTACTAACAGAAATGCAGAACAGGCTTTTGTGAGACCTCTGCTTGCACAGCACCAAAACAACCTCACGTTTACTTGGCTAAAGTCAAGAAAATGGAAGCCTAACCAGTGGACTTTCCATTGCAGGTTTGGATTCTGAATCTCACCTTCTGTACCCAGGAGACTTAATCACCAGTATGACTTAATTCCCCATTCTACAACCCTTCTAATGGAACAGACTAGGCATTTATTGAGCAGTTTTCCACGCAGATCATGTAATTGCTTACTTTTCATTTATTTTTGTACTTTTCTGTGTGTAACTACTCTGCTGGATGCAATTAATGCTACATCTGAACCAGTCCAGTTGTTATGGTAACACACTGCCTTCACAGCGCAGAAAGAACAGAGATCTTTTTAAGCCAACTAAAAGTGGTAGCGGACGAAGTGCTCAGAGGCTTTAATACAGAAAATGCAGAGGTGTAAAAAAGAAAAGCTTCATTATGAGTTTAAGCCCTGGATCACTCCAACTTTAGTAAAAGTAGGCTGCATAATTATCAGATAAAATATTTTATCAAAGTACTGAAGAAGACTGCTACTTTGGTCCTTCATGAGATCAATTTTCAAGGTCACAGGGTCTGATGAGTCTAAATTTACCCAGTTCCAGATTGAAGTGGGCATCAGGGTAAAAAGAGTGGCGATGAAGGAATGCACCCATCAGGCCTCGTACGTACTGAGAAACCTTGGGTGGCTTCAGTTGCTCAGGCCTATCCATTCCTTGATGCCACATTTAAAGATGACAATGCCTGGATTCTTTGTCCAAGTGTGGTTCAGGGAACATAAGGCATTTGCCCAAATGGCTTAACCAAAAATGAAGTGAAATGTGAAATTACTGCAGTTGAACTAATTAATCCAGTCATCAATACCATCAAAAATACATACACTTGCACACAACAACCTTTAAATGGTTTCTATCGTACTTCGTGACCAAACAACGCTAAGCCTGTGAAGCAGTCGGACTTTTCCTTGATGCAAATTGTAGGGGGGGGGGTGTCTTCCAGCACCACGGCTTGCATTGCCTGTTATGAACTATGCTTTTACGTTATGGAAATCTGTGATTTATCACCTCGGGGCAAACCTGCACCAAATGAATGTAGCACACATCTGCAGTTTTCTCTTTTCATGAATACTAATGGATTCCTCGTAGATAAGCCTTTCAGATAGCTGTTTCAAAGCAGATCAGCTCGGGTAACGTTCAGGCTGCAGTGTTGTACAATCACAAGGCCCTGCTTTCTTTTCTTTTTCATAAACATACCTTGGTTTGCCATCTATTTCGGTTAGAGTGAGGTGTTTCTTCAAGTCGCTCTGCTTCACCTCAAACTCTCTCTCCTCTGCACTGAAGTTAAGACTAGAAAGAAAAATAAGACATTCATAGGTTTATTGTGGTATTGCATATATTTTAGAATTTAAAACATGAAAATGTAAATTACCTAAAATATGCAGTATGAGACGGTTTTGAGCTTGTACTGTGCAAAAAGAATTCAAAAGTAAAGCCATTTCTAATAAACAAGAAATAAAACCTTTCTGTCATTATGATCTAGTGAAGTGATTGTCAGTCATGTGCTCACAGCATTTGTTAAAAGGTCTCAATAAAAGAGAAAAAGATAAAGGAATTTACTCAAACGAAGTCTGGGATCTTAATGTTGAGTGTTCGGGCTTATTTATTATGCAGACTCCCAGAAACCGCTCTAACCAGACTAGTCCAGAAACCTGTAAGCGTACGGCCGCGTGTTCCTGGTTATGATGTTTTGATGAGTCACTGTAAATGTGCTGATGTTTTTTATTTTACTAAGCTGCCTCTGGTTTCATTATTTACAGAAACACAGATACTTCCTTCGATATTCGGGCAATATTTATGCAAAATAAGCTGCAAGTTGCAAGTGCAAATTGTTGTATTTAATATTTGAGCATTGAAAAAAATGCACAATGTTTTTGCATTAAAATATTTCTACATCTTGTATTTCATTATTAAAAGACACTAAAATACTTTGAGACATCTACGAGATGACGCCAGAGAATCACGACGTGAACGATCAGGGCCTTTAAATCATCGTTCAGAACTTGCAGGTGAGTGACTTGCAACACTTGTTTTCCATTTAAAAAAGTTGCAACATTCTTCTTTTGGGTTTCATGAGCATAAGGAATGCCTGTGCCATTGTGGGCAAAGTAACCATGTTAGAGTATGAATCATAAAATCCAAAAAAGAGAAAAAAAAAAGAGATTTTTTTTCTGAAAGAAAATGGGCACATAACAAATCAGCTTACTCTAAGTTATCAACCAAAGCAACACAGTGTTATTTAAAGAAAATGAAGCTTTTTGATCCATATGACACTGCCACTGACATGCTCTCCTATCTGGTTTGTTGTGTGAGTGCACATAAAGTCAGGCGCTTCCAGAATAACAAATCTCTTAGAGCATGTGTGCAATTTTATAAAGGAAGGGCGCAGGACTTACAAACCTTTAAGCAGAAAGCTCTTCTAACACAGTCGCTTGATCAGGGCTCAATATCATTTGCATATTTATAATAGCATCAGAATCCAGCACAACATGACTCCACAAATTAATGTGCACGTGAAGAAAGAAAATGTAGCAAAATCATGACAAATCAGAAGTTATCAGAATTGATCTCTTTTCGGTAAATTCCAATTATATGAAGTACTAAACTACCCATTTAGCCACACAACTGTATGTAATTAGAATTAGGAATCTGATTTATATAACAAGGAACAACAAAAAAAAAGACACTATCTTTCATTTTATTTTGAAAAACAGTTCAATAGACTACAGTGAGGGAGTTTCAATGGTGTCCCTGTGCTACTTAAAAACAGAGTGACTACTGAGTGAGGATGCTCATAAGTCAGTCTAACTTATTTATTTTTTTGATGAATAATTTTAGAAGATTTCACCTCTCAGTGGAACTTTCTTTTTCCACGAGCTCGTCGAGAGAAAGAGCATCACTGGAGCAGCTGCTGAATTCTGACGACTGACGTTTTTCATCTCTGTAAAACCAGGAAACAGCACAATTGACCAAAATCCTGTAAATGTCTTTATTACAGTTAGTCCACAAACAGAACTATGAAAACACTCTCTCCTGCTTCCTTTAGTTAAAAAATAAATAAATAAATAAATCACCCAATGGGATTTTTCTTTTTTCAGCGACAGAGGTCAGAATATTTGTTAAGGAAGAAAGATTCTTTCAGAAAAAATGTAATATAATCTTAAGTGAAAATCTCATCAGGCAAGCTACATTTCAGTGAGAGAACATGAAGTTTGCCGACAAATAAATACACAATACCAGCACACAAGTGGCTCAGCCAGAGGTTGGACTTAAATGCATAGTGCTGGAGAGCTAAAAACTGACTATGCAGTTTAAAGTATGTTTAAGAAACTTTGGAGATTTAAGAAAAATCTCCAAAGGAAAGTTGTGCCACGCATGCAAAATCATTTCCCAAAAGACCTGAGACTATCATTCCTGCCCAAGGTGCTTCAAAGTGTGGGTCTAAATACTTCTGTGTACGCAGCATTTCAATTACCCGCTTTGCTTTGCCATTGTGCCAAATAGTGTGCAGATTCATGAGGAACATGTGATGCCATTTTAATTGTCCTTTGTTAAGACACTCGATCACTGCGTTGATACCCTTATTGGTGTGTGATTGTAAGAACAAAGTGCTTTATACTATTGAAAAAAATAGTACATATATGCGCACTTCTTATCTTTAGCAAAGATCAGAGTCAGGTTGTTGTGGTAAAACCATTGCCATGAAGTGAAAGAACACAATGGAAGTTGTGAAACAAGCTCTGAAGTTGTTTTTTTTAATTTTTTTTATTTGTATTCTTGACTGGTCCTGAAGTGTCAAAACTCCGATGTAAAAATAAGTAGCTATTTTTGTCAGCCTATCTGAGCTAAAGAGGCCATGGTTATCTCTGCTGATTGTACTGGAGTATTTTTGGGCAGCGCGAAAACCCTTAACAAAGAATTTCAGAAAGAGCTCTGGCATCACAGACAAAATAAAGACTCAAAACTTCCATTAATGTAAGGCTCACCTGTCATCGGTGCTTGTTTCTTTTGCATTCGTGGGCGGAGGGGAGACATTTATCTTCATTTTGTTGAACACATTATTGACAGACCTCAGTATGGTGCTTGTGGGATCCTCCGCGTCATATTGGCTAAAACAAGCATTAGGTAGAAAGTAAACACCTCTGTTTTCCACAGTGGTCGGTATTTACTTATCATCAGAAAGCGTGTTGAGGATTTTTCTTAGCAAGTATCACTTTAAGTAAGATGAAAACTTACACTGCCTGAGCTTCATGAGCTTCTTTTTTAAATGCTGACATGTTTTCATATCTGGAGAGAGAAGGTCATTGAGATGAGCAGAAAATCATTGAATATTAAATCACTGTAATAGAAGAGGCGGTAGTAAACAACACTCACAGCGACTCTGTGCTGCTGGGTTGTCCTGCAACATTTTCTTCAGCCTAATTTCATTTGATGATGAGGAGAGAAAAAGAATTTAAAAAATGATCTCTCTCTTCTCTATTTATACATACATATATTAAATTGGTATACATTTTATATACATATATACCATATAGAATAAACAAATAAATTAAATGGTTAAATTTATCCAGGGTTTTCAACTGTAAACTTAATTTTCCATTTAACTCAAACAATTTTGACTGTTTTTGTAAATTAAAATCGCTGAATTTTTTCATTTCCCATTCAAATACGGGGAAGAGACACGGTGAGGCACCAGCAAGCTGTATTGCACTTTTAATATACACCCCTGATTTTCCATAGTTTAGCTGATGTATATAATGTACGTGTGCAACCTGTTTCATATGTTCAGTGATCTTAAAACGGCACTAAAGAGGCACAAGGTGAGGCTGCAGTTCTCCTGCCTCACTTCACCATGGCAGGGGGGGTGGGGGGGCAGTAGTGAGTGCAGAGATTCTGCTCGCAGCTGCAGAGCAAGTCTTAATGATCAATGAGATGATAGACTTTTAAAACTGAAAGAGGACAAGGAAGACTTCTACAAAAACGGAACAGACATTTTTGTCCAGAAGGATCAGTGCATGGACTTCATTTAAGGGTAAGTCCATAATAGCTTTGTTTTTTGCTTTTTTTTTTTTTTTTAATGAAATGTGTGTCATGTGGGCTACAGTTTTGTGTAAAGAATGCTGATATATGAAACATAACCCGTTAACTGCTGCTGATCAAATGGTGAATAACACACCTTCTCATTTAATGGTTTTCTTTATGTCTCTATTTTTATCACTATTTACATTGTAGATTCAAACTGTGAATGAACACATCTGGAATTATGTAGTAAGCAAAAGAGTGTTAAAAAACTCAAAGCGTGTTTTATGTTTTAGATTCTTCAAAACAGCCACCCTTTTCTTTGATTACTGCTTTGCACGCTCTTGGCGTCCTCTGGACGAGCTTCCTGAGGTCGTCACCTGAAACTCTTTTCCAACAGTCTTGAAAGAGTTGTTGGGCTCTTTTGCCTTCAATCTGCAAAGAGTGGCTACTTTAAGGACTAAAATATATAACATATTTAGAGTTCTTTAGTTTGCTACATAATTCCTCACATTTTGCTTCATAGTTTTGATGTCTTCAGTATGTATGTATAATGTAGAAAGTAATAAAAAATAAAAATAATAAAGAAGAACCATTGAATGATTTGTAAATCTGATTCTGAGTCAGTGACTCACCAGCCAAGAACCTCATCGTATGTCACAACATATAATTTTATGATAACCTACTTTTCGCCGTAGGTAGGATCTGGGATAGTCATAGATTGGCTGCAAAGATGCACGCCTTTGGGCATCTTCAACCTACCAACCGGAAATCAGGAAATCATACAAATAAGTAAATAACATATCTAAATAACACATATAAATATAGAACATATAAATAACGTAATATAAATAACATTTGAGGTGTTTCACCTTTGTCCTCTCAGTGTCATTATCCAAAACTTTTGGAGGTGGCTCTGACATGGACCTCATCTTCAAGGAAGGCTGAAACACACAGAACATCAATATTTATACATAAAGTGTATGTGTATGTATATGTATGTGCTGCTTTCAATACAATCGTGCTGCCGTTCTTCTGAATCCTTTGTGCTATACTAGTTAAGAAAAACATTCTTAGAAGAGGTGGTTCTGTGATTCAGGAGTTTTATCTGAACGCGTCGCTTCCAGGTTCTGAAAACTCTGCAACATGAGTTTGAAGGACAAGAACAAAAAGATATACTCACAGGTGGCAACAAAATTCTGCTGGTGCGTTGATGGCCTGCGTCTCCGCTTACAGGCGAGGGCTCCTGCAAATCAGTACAAAGATGTTCAGAATGATCATTTTCATGCTATTATGAGACTTTTCTATGATAATAGGAGTCTTCAAGGATAAAAATGGATGCTTAGACGTGTATTAAAATCTAGAGGTAACAGTGCTGCCAGTCTATTAACATGATTAAAACCCAACTGATCACCTAAAAGGGGAGATTTAGAAACAATATATATCATTGCCTTTTTCCTCATATTGTCATGATTTATTCAGTCCTGTTGAATTAGTTTGGTGGAAGCTTTCAGGACAAAAACAGCCAAATTCATGTAAAGCTTCATGTTTCAAAACTGTTGACCAACCTTTTTAACCTCAGTGGGCTTCTTCTCTGGAGCACAGGGGCTTGAAATTACCTGAGAAAACAGGAAGAAAAGTCTATATTTAAAAAAAAAAAAAAAAGGATATTCAGATCAGCTGATTCACAAAGCAACTAGAAGTTTTGGCAGAGTTTCAAGAGCTCTGAGAATGGACCAAGATTTAAATTAAAATGAAATCATTGTTTGTGGGTTTGATGAGTCATCGACAGAAGGAAATCTTCCTTATTTCAAAAGCGTGCATGCGAGCTACAGAAGAAGTCACAACAAGGACAAAAACAGAAGACAGTTGAAAACAGCTTGTGTGTCTCTGTTCAAAGACAAATCAACATACTGGTATTTTACCAGGGAATAAGTGAAAGCCGTCCTTTAACGCTGTCCTGGATAATCATCTTGCCAGTTCATTTAACCAAGACTGACAGCTAATAGATAAATGTACCTTTTTACACTTTTTTGTAGCGTCCACAGACGAGGTATATGCTAATTATTAACAATGTACAACTGATTTTCTTATCAAATGTTCATCATTAATCTTAGTTTCAAAGATGGCAGTCTGCTAGCCAAATATTGTTTGTTTGTTTGTTTCAGTTGATAAACAAGGAACTAAAAAAAAAAAAAAAAAAACTTCACATATTTACCTCAGCTGATGTCTGGTCATTTTTGATTTCCTTCAGGAGTAAAGAAGGCAAATAATCATTAAAAAGGACAATAATGAGGTCAGTAAGTAAACATGGAAAAACAAGGCACAATAGTATGCATGGTTTCAGTAAGGTGTTACAAACGTTTATAAAGAGCTAAAATGTTAAAATACCTCTGGACTGAGAAATGTATGCTGTCTGCTTTTCATGGCATCAAACAGGTCAGAGAACCAGCCATCCACCTCAGCGCTGGAAGAAAAGACGGCACTTGGAAAAATCATTTTAAACTCCACAACTTCTCATTTAGCATCTAATTTAAAATTCAAAACCAAAAAAAAAAAAAATCCAATATAAAGCAACATTTAGCCACAATTTAGTGTGAGCAAAGTCATTATCAGATGATAGACTACGACTAAAGGGTAAAGCATCACCATAATTTCTTTTTGATTGTTCAAACTCCCAAAATAGTAAACGGTGAGAGGAGCAGGGGGAAGAGTTTTATGAGGTGCTGTGAAAGTGTCAGTGGAGGCCTTGAGAGGAAGACTGGTTCACCCAGCTGTGGCCGGAGTCTTGGTTGCAACATCTCTGACTTTCAAATTAGGGTCATTCATGTTAACGGGACGGTTTCCTGCATGAAAAATAGCCAATTTTCTGAGTGAAAATGATTAAAAATAGTTGCATTTATCTACAATTTGATTGGGGGAAAATCTGTTTACTACAAAACTGGTGATTGACTTTTGCTTTCAAAAATGCACAATAAAAAAACAACAACACAATTTTAGAAGATTGATGAGTTTTTGATTGATGATTAATTCCATCTAAGATATAAGTCAAGTTAAAAACTTTACAAACCTAGTCTCCC
The DNA here is from genome assembly GCA_037176975.1 of Arrhamphus sclerolepis. NCBI lineage: Eukaryota > Metazoa > Chordata > Actinopteri > Beloniformes > Hemiramphidae > Arrhamphus > Arrhamphus sclerolepis. Next base: position 956 of record JBAMYA010043503.1, on the reverse strand, counting down.
CAACAAGGAAGTAGTCCCGAGTTAGAGCCCTGATGTAAAGTACACAGTCTGGGGAGCATTTTAAGCTTCTCTGGACCCACCCCCACTTCTGGTGATTTACAGGGTTCCCGTACAACACCGAGATTCTGATGAAGGAAGGAAAAGCACAAAAGATTACAGCTTGTATGATGTGTGTGTTTTTTTGTTTTTTTTTAAATCAATCTAACAAATATAGTCCAATGAATTAGCCTTAAAAACATTCAAGGATAAGATGCATGGATTTAAAGAGAAATATAACACACATGGCTTCTTGCCAAATGGATGTTAGGAAACTAAGTGACAGAAAGATGTCCTGTATTTAAATTCCAAAATATATTCATTTAAATGTGCTACGTCAGAACATACTGTGACAAGTCTATGCATCCAACTGGCTTGTCTTTTTCCTCTGGACTGCTGAAGTACCAGAACTGATACTGCTGCTCAGTGACTTTGTAGAGAATAAAGTAACGTTTCCTCCATCTCTGCGAATGATGCATCACATTATCTGCATGGCATTGTAAACAAATGCAAATTGTGAAGACCGTGACTGTTAGGATCTCATTGAGCAGAGACTGTTACCTCTGTCTTCAGCTTCTTTTTTTGTGGAGGAGACTTGTACAAATATCCAGCTCTGATTTCTGTCGCATCGGACAATGGCTTGTAGAACACTGTCTTGCCTGTAGGAATAAAAGAAACTTCTATTGATCAGTCAGCTCTTAGTTGCAAATGTACAATGATGCAGTTTACCATTTAACAGTTTTTTTTTCTCTTTTTTTTTTTTCAATAAATCTGTTGTTTTCTTGGCAAAAATACTCTTTTGAGAATCACACTTGCAAATACCCACTACAACCCAAATCAAACCATGAACTTCCTAATGATAACCGAACAGCGTTCTCAATTTTGGCTAATTTTAGTGTCTGAACGCAATCAAACACTGT
>JBAMYA010043501.1:0-13310 GCA_037176975.1 Arrhamphus sclerolepis | reverse complement strand
AAAACATTACCAAAGGGAAAAAAAAAAAGGCAGGTGGGTCAAACCAAAACGCCTTTTTTTTTTTTTTTTTTTTTTTTTTTTTAAATATTCTGATTAGTGAATGTTAGAATGCTACCACACTTAATCAGATGAATTTATCATTTCTTATCTACCATCATGGCTCTAGGGCGTGTACAGAAACCATTTCTCAATACTTTCCAGAAAATTACTAAATTTAGAAGAACCCATTTCACAGGATGGAGGACACAGTTCTGGTTTCTGGTGTTTTATCAGCAGAGTACTGTCCTGCTCATCAACCGCACATATTTGATACACATATGAATGTTGGAGGGAATTTTTAAATAGGCTCCATCTTGATAAAATAAAATTTAAAAAAAAGTGTGATCTAGAACTGCATCCATGCATTAAAAAAAAATAAAAAATACAAAATCTTCTTTCCATTAAACAACTAGAGAGGTATTTTGATGTTAGAACTTAAAATTCTGAGTTTTCTAATCTGCCATTACTGTTGCTTCCTCATACAAAATGCATAATGGGATCGTTTGTCTTGTCAAGTCTAAACAAGTCTCAGTTTGATGCATCTTTGATAAATAGGGCAGTGTGAAAACACATCTGTGGGAATGGTACTTTGGCCGTGACTGATGTTTAACAAGAACACAAATACAAACAAGTATATGCTGAGAAGCGCCGTCTGTAAAGCACATGTAAGCCATGTTTACAGGTTTGAATCTGATGTTAGTACTTAGCTCGAGGTTTGTGTTTATTTTATTTTTTTATCAGGGTAATGTGGAAAAAATGGGTGGTATGAACATAACTGTAAAGAAATGTTTTACCCTTTAAGTCTTTTATGTTTAGGTGAATCTGCCATTAAACTACACAAAAATGTCTCCATCCATCTGTAATTAAAGGTATCAAATTACGGTTTTGATAAATCCCATGGGGAAAAAAAAAAACTCAATCCAGACTTTTAATCAGAATTCTTATTTTCATTTAACTCTTCTGTGACTTGCACAGCAGAAGAGTTTACCTGCAGTCCAAAAAAACAATTCACAACAAAAAAAAAAAAAATACAGCTCTTAATACATTCCTGTATAAATTGTTTAACGCAGTCAGTATACAGTACATCTGTACAGCAGGCACACATTGCTTATATATTATACTTTATAAAAAAATACAAACTGTAAATCCCACTTCAAGTTTAAATCAGAAATTGCTTGACACTAAAAACCACAGATAATAAACCCCAGACTTAGAGATGAAAATAAAACCTCAGAAAATGATTTCCATTCAGAAAACCTCACATTTTAGGGGCACTTTTTAAATGGAAGACTGCATGACACAAGCACTAACGCTCCCATAATGACACACAGATGCAGCAGACAGACACACACACACACACACACACACACACACACACACACACACACACACACACAAAACTTTCATTCCTCTCTTTAGTGCACATCAATTTGTTTTGACTCAACAGGTGACCCTACATTGAGTCATATGATATCGCTTAAGATTTTCTTTGGGTGCACATTTAAAAGAACAGAACAAAACAAAAAAAAAAAAAAACAGGCTTATATGATAGACATGATTATAGTGAGACATAAAACCCTGTTCCCTCTGCAGTTCATTCCCACTATCCACTTTTAATGTAAAAACCGAACTGTTAAAGGAATTTTAAATCCACAACAGGCAAAAATATCCTCATTTTATATCCTCACCATATTTTTCTTTGTGAGGCCACTGGTTTCGAAAGAGGTGCACAAAAAGAAATCAAACACAGTCATAGCCCAAACAAAAACAAGGCCACCTATCTGAGAGACGCAGAGAAGAACAAAGAGCCCACTCTTCATTCAAGTTCATCTGCCGTCCACTCGGAGACCACCACCAGTGCTGGAAGTTTGAGTGGGATCAGAAGCAGTCTGGGGGGGGGCATCCCATGGGCACAGGGGTGTGTTCCACTCACTTTCCTTAATGTTATGTCCCAAGCCGTTCTCCAATGATGAGTGGAGCTTTGGCCTCAGAGTCCAGCACAGTCTGCAGCTCCACTCCCGAGTCCTGTTCCTCTTCCTCTCTGTACTCCTCTGCTTCTTCACCTACCATTGCCTCCTCCACTCCTCTCCCTCTGCGCCACCTCCAGGTTCGGAGACCACCCCGCCGCCTTGGCAGGCACAGGAGGGCCCTGAGGTCCATGCGGGCCAGTGTGACCTCCAGTGTGTAGTAAAGGGACCAGAAAAGAGCAAAGCATCCAAGTAACAGCAGGAACTGGAGGGGCAGAGACAAAGAGAACATCACAACTTAAGAATAAATTCAATATCAAACCTCCCTTTCCAAATTAGACAAACAAATACAAAGGAAATAATTTTAGTTTCTTATTTGAACAGCCATGTTGTATTTAGGTAATATGAACAAATCTAGAATTTGCTGCCAACAACCCACAAAGGTTCACAGACAATAAAAAACAGCTTTCTGGAAGATTCTGCATTCAGAAGAAGGTTAACAAGTTTTGGACTTCAAGTATTTTCTCAATTTAAAATAAGTAAGAAGGCTGATGCACACCTCAAAATATAGTCTTCAGGTGCTTGCTTCAGGGCAAAAAATGCATGAATTAAAAAGGATATCTCTGATATAAATACCGAAGAGGAAGACTCACACACTGTAGTACTTGCAAAAAGAAGTAGCTATTAATTGTGACGTTTCAGATATTTATATCAGAGATATCCTTTTTTTACTGAATGCAAAATTGTCAACTTAAACATTCAACATCTAAAGAGCATAATGCAGTCCCTCCAGGATCTCTGTTTTATTTATTTATGTGATCTTTGCAATAAAAAAAAATTCCAGATTTTGCGACATTTTCACAAAAATTGCAGTGCAGTTTACCTGTTTTTGTTGCAAGAAAATGGAAAAGTGGCAATTTGAGGCAAAAATTGCAAGATTTCTTTTTATTAAAGACAAGACAAGATGCTGTCTCCATTTGTAACATACTAGTCTTGTAGATATGTCTCAAAACTGTAAACATGAAGTGTGTATAAAATGATTGCTATTCAATTTTTTTTTTTTTATAAAAAAGCAAAGTGAAATTTCTTACAACACTAAGAAGATGTAACTTAAAATTAAGAACAAACTGAATTCTCTTGCAACTATAATTTCACACAACTAACTCAGTCTTAGTCAAATACTGTTAAAGAAAAAAACTTATCCAGCTATTGATGCAGTTTCTAAAAACAAACCTGACTGTAATGTTGTCTGGAGAAGATGACAAAGATGTCTCGTCTTTGTAATAAACACAAAGATCCCATTCAGACATAAATAAATAAAATCACCAAAATGAATTGTTTCATTTGAGCTCTCAGAGCCAAACAGAATAATTCTCGCATGTGTTTACTTTATGAAATTCAATGCTGGTTATGTTTGGGGTTAAATCCAATAACATAAAACTTAAAAGCCAAACAACTCTACATTGCTTACATCTCCCCTCAAGAAAAATGAATTTAAAAAAAAAAGTAATTACAAAAAATAAGAAAAACGAGGTGCCATTTAGTGTGTACGTAAATATATGTGAATTCAAACCACAAACTCACATCTTGTTATCTGTGAACTCTCCAACTCCAGACTCGTGTCCGTGACTCTAAGTCGTCTCTGTCACGAGTCACTGACGCAGATTTGAAATATTTTGTTGGAGAAAAGTGTTTATCCAGCAAAAACTTTCATTTTTGATCCACCACAGTGTTCAACAGCGCATACAGTAAATAACATCTACTTTCAAACATAACATTTGGAAATTGTCTTTTACAGTCTTTCTCCGTTATTTTTGTTGTCAGATGACAGCTGATAAAACTCCACGCCCGATAAGCGAGCGTTTATACTTTCACTTCCAGAACTGGAGGACTTGTAGTTCTCTTTCTCTCCATTTATGTACTGCTTTTGCACCATTATTGCTCTGCGTGACCAGAAATTGCAGAGAAATTGCAGTTAAATTAGAAAAATTGCGACCGTCTGCATATTTTGCAGACTTTGGTTGAATTTGCATTAATTATTGTGATCATAAAATCCTGGAGGGACTGGTAATGTGGTAAAAAGATTGAAAGAATTCAAGGAGGTCACAGTGCCTAAAGCCTTTAGTTGAAAATGAATGTTTCATGATGAAGAGGAAAATTAGACAGCAATGATGAGACAATGGTGCGCACCTGAAATCATGTGGTCAGCAAGGATGTACAAGTTATCTTGCAAAGGTGCAACAGTTCGTATTCTCGGTTCCTTAATTATCAAATAATTGATTCAAAAGGAAGAGTGATGCAATGGCAAACACGCTTCTCTCCCAACTCAAATCAACAAATTAGATAATTAGAATGTTGTTTTAGAAAATTATAGTTTTTCTGGAAATAAGGTTTGTATATGAAAGTGGATACATTGGTCAGTTCTGTTCATTACTTTTCTGAAAATATGCAGTCTGTTTCATATAGTTGATCTTAATCTAATTTAATTGCATCTTATTGTTTTTTTAGACAGAGAATTTATCAGACTTCCCTGGCTGACAGAAAACATCCAAAAATGTTTACAAGCAAACAAATCTATCACTGTTACTAGTTAAAATCCTAAAATCACTATTCCAAACGAAAATAAAAATAAAACAAAAAAAACACAGCCTTCACTAAGCAGAGAAGCTGAGTGACACAGAAGCCACCACCATGAATGTTTAATGGCTCTGTGCTGTATTTACCTTGAGGTTGTTGGAGGTGAAGGGACTGATGATCTCTGGAGGGATATCCAAGCCTGGAGGGCAGGGCAGAGAGAAGCTGCTGTCCAAATATTTGCCGCTCATTGCCTCCTCCACCAGCCTGCCAATAAACAAGTCCGCCAACTTAACCATTACATTCTTCAGTCAGAGGGCGTAAACCTGCTGGTGGACCATTTAGCCAAAAATATCTATCATAATACATTTCCTCATTTTGGCAGATACAAATCTTTCAAGAATGTCCAGTATAAAAAATGAAAATACTCACAAACCTCTGAAAAAAGAAACTGCCAAATCCATAAATCATCTGATAAAACTATATGTTTTAGACATGCAGATCTTTTTTGTTTTAAATCAATGTTCACCTTCATAGCCAAGAAATTACCATTAAAAACAAAAACTTCTAAGCAATGCCATCATCATAATAATAATGTATATTCAAATATCAAAAATGTGTTTAAAAGACTTATTACCAATTATTTGACTTTTGAATTACTATCCAGCCCTGTGTGTGAACCACTCAATCACTGAACTCTGATCAGATTTCAAATAGTTATGAGTGTTTAAAATCTAATAAAATTAAATAAAAAAGAAAAACATAAGAGGATCTTAAAACGTCCATACTTCTGTCTGTCCTTCACTTCGCTGTATACCATAGATGACCCATACAGGGTCAGCTTCCATTCCTTGAGCACTCCCACATCAGCACACTGGTCGGAAACCGACTCTTCTGTAGAAACACAGACGGGTAGGACAAAATGGAAATTCAGCCCAACCCAAACAAACTCCGCCGTAAGAGAAGCAAGAAAAATGTGCATCTGTGTGTCCAGCTCCGTGCCACGCTTAACATCTGTTTCTGTGTGTCGCTGCATCTTACTGTGGTCAGATATCCTCAGGGTGTACTGGCCTTCAGCTCTCTCGCCCCAGCAGCGTACGGTGGAGAACGTCCAGTCCTGGTAGCCTGCAACATCTCTGTGCACACAAAAACAAACACACACACACACACACACACACACAAGTGTTGATGAAAATTTTCTGGATGACAATGTACTTTAAATGTGAATGTCAATATATATTAACTCATCACTCTTCTCCTCAAAGTTTTTACTCGTCCCAAAATAAAACAACCTATGCACGTGTCCACACACCTGTCAACGGCTCTGCGAGCCCCGATGACCGATGTCATCCCGCTGGGGCAGACCAACACAATCTCCAAATTACCACGGCAGGGATGGGTTATTGTCACGGTAACGGCCACATGCTCCAGCGTCTCCATTCCAGATGGTTTGAGGTCAGCAGCAGAGACTGAAGGAGAGGAGAGAACGGCGTACTCAGCATGTCTTTCACCTTTGAACTTGTGTAAAAAAAAGGACATTTTGATCCTTTATTACAACATAAACAGCCACAAGACTGTGAATATGTGTCTAATCTTTCTATCAAGATTCACAAAGTAAGTTTTAAGAATTTTTAAAAACTCTTGGAAAGTAAAAGAATGGAATTATCTGTGTTAAAAAGTTAGACATACAGACACGCAGTTTTAAGAATATTGACCAGTGATTAACTCACATTAATCAGAGAATTACAAATCTAAAGTTTAAAAAAATAATAATAATAATAATAAAATCCATAATTTTATATGCTGAAAGAATTCACTTGTTACACTCTTCTTGACATTATTAAAATTAAAATGTAGACACGCTTTGCAATTAAAATGATCATATTCTTTGAGTGTTATTGTGCAAAAATGTGGCAGAGAATGAAAGCAAGATATCCAGGAGACAGGGAGTTCAATCTGCCATCAGTCTGAATCTCTCTCCTCTATGTGGACTTTACTCGAAAATATTATTGGTGAATCTTCCAGAAAATTTGCACCCTCTCACAGCACGCGTCTTGTAATTTCTCAGCACTTCCTTGTCTCAGATTACTAATGAGCCAAAGAGCTCCCTGACCATGTAGGGCTGCACACATCCTCGGGGCAGGGAAAGACGCGAAGGGACGAGGGGAAAAGGAATGTAAACAGACGTGTGGAAGGAGAGAGACAGACGTAAAGAGTGAGAGGGTGAAGACAGATAGAATAGCTCAAGAGGAATTACAAACACAGAGATGGAGTGTGAAGGGGCAAAGGAAAGAAGAAAAGAGGAGAGGGAGGACAGGACTGAAACATGAGAGGAGAAATGAGTGACAGAGAAGGCAGTGAAGAGAGAAGTGGTGGACATTATTCTCTAGTTCTGATGCCATGCAATGTTTTTGTTTTTAGCTTTTAAAAAAAAAAAAAAAATTGTGGAGGGTTTTCATCTATACCCAATACTTTTGTGTTTTTAAGTTAACATCCATATGACTGCTATACATATTATGGTTTAGCTTCCACAATAACGCCATTGTGCATTAATAATCAGAGTTTATACTGAAAAACATGTCCTGATGCTGAATTCTCTCCTCTATAGGAGTGTTGATATCTCATATATATTTATTTCAAAGTATTTATCCTGTTTAAAAGGGGTTTTATACAATTCTGCTACCAGGTGTTACTGTAACACTAGGACGTGTATGGTGAGGACCTAACGATACGAATCCCGATATGACAGTATCACGATATGATACATGCATTACGATACGATATCAGGAATGCCCCCACTTATCATGGCAGCAGCAAGTCGTACTTCAACATCTACAGGAGTGGAGGTTGCATTTGTTTTGGCTGATGTTCACAAACTATTTAAACCATGTTTTTTAATTTTATTAACCCTTCAAAGTCTATCTGCCTGGTCCTTTTTCTCCTTCTTTTTTCCATCAATAAATGTCTCAAAAACTGTTTTTTTGTGAATTCCTTTGCCTATTTTTTCAAGATAACTTAAACTTTCAAAATATATTAAGAAACTGTAATGTTTACATGTTATGGATACATTAAACTGTGAAATAACAAAATTGAAAAAAAAAAAAAAACAAGTATTTGAATCTTCAGCAACATATAAACAACAGGTCCAAATGTTGCCTCGACATTTTTTTCCTCCACTATATACAGGACTAATAATGCTATTCATAAAACAACTATTTTGAATATGCATTTGATAATGAATGCCACTTTGCAGTATAATAAGAGGTAACTGGGACATGAGAACTGTTTCAGTTCAAGACTGTTTGACCGTTTAGAGAATTTCTCTGAAGTATTTGCTGTATTTTTTTCATTCTAAACTGAGTTCTCTGTTTTTATGAACTCATGCTAAAGACTTACTCCAAATCGATTAACTTTGCAATTAACAGCCAGAAAATGGGAAAGGAAAATAACACAGCAAAACAACAGTCAAAACTTCCAGGAAAAACAAACAAACATTAAAACGATTATTTAGAACCATGCACTTCTAAACACCGCTAAAACACTCACTATTTGCTCTCTCTCATCGCTGTCCCTCCTGCTGATTCTTTTTCTCACCCAGCTGAACAACTCGACACAGCTCGAGCACCGCTGCCACTACCATAATGTACATCAGTGCAAAGCTGCGCTTCTCAGCTTTCAGAATATATTACAATTACATTGCTAGTGCTAACGGTTGAAATGTTATGGTAATAATAAGAATGCATGTCATTTTCTGTTGCCGGCGACAACATCTGGCAACATATTTGGTGTCAGAAGTCAATGTAGTATAACGTGAAAATAAGTATCGCGATATATCGCCATATCGATATTTTATCACACCCCTAGTCGTCTTTGTTATTTTTGTTTGAGGCCATCAGGAACATTAATAAGTATGACCTTATGACCATATTTAGATACCACTTTTACATACTGCAAGAAACTAACTTTTTCCTTTCTGCCATTGTCATAATATTACCCTGCAATCATTGTCTTTTCTCTTCTTTAAGTCTCACATAACTAGTAATCATTATAAATTGCCATCTCTGTCTTCACATAGACCTGGGAAATGGCCAAGTCTAACTCTGAGGATAGATATTTTCCCACTGAAAAATAAAAAAAGAAAATGTCAGTTTCTTTCCCACAAAGAGAAGCTAAAAACCACATTGTCAGAAATTGAAGCTTTCATCTTTCACAGGTTGTGACACTTGACAGCACACCCTCAACAGATTTTCAGAGATGTCCAAAACACTAGTCCCTATCTGTCAGTCTCACAGAATTGCAGAAATCTTGATGGGAAACATGTAGAAACTGCTGCACCTTCTGAACCGTCAGTGGACATAGTATTGACAGTAGCTTCACTTTAGAAACTTGTACTATTCAGTTATGTTGCACAACTTAAATGACAATCATACATTAAATTAGATTTATTATGAGAAGAAATAGATGAAATAGATTTATGTCCTGTTTTAGGTGAATCATAATCCGCTTACATTTTCCCTGCATGCATTCAGTGAAGGTCACCTTGATCATTTGGGGAATCGTCGCCATGACTACGTTAGTTAGAGGGGTGCACTGATTTCATTAGTGATGAGATCTCATGAGGATGCTTAGAGGACAATGAGGAGAGTGTCGGAGAATATTTGTGAGGAGTAAGCAAAGGTGGGGAAGTGTATAATAGTTTTCATCTTTCTTAAGTAGGTGCTCACATTTTCAAGACATACTTCTTTAAAGTTTGATACCTAACTGGGCAGCGATCTTTAGAAATAATAATTTTAGTTCATTTGGCCTACTTAGATTTCTGAAAAAAGCCCGACATTTTGACACTCGTATGGACTTCCAATGTTTTCATATTTCTGAAAACAAAATAAAGATGCAGAAAAAAAAATTTGCCAAAGCTGTTTGGTGCAAAAGTGACGTTTAATAAATACTTGTGGAGGATATAAACATCATTCATAGTGCTACAGATGATTTTTTTTTTTTTCTTTTTGCAGATACACTGATGAATGAAATGGTGACCAGAATTCACTGGTTATTGACTATGATGCAGTTTGGTCATATAATGAATCCTGTTTCCTTGAAATAGTAGTAAGAAAGAAAAAACAATGAATTAAAAGAAAAAACAGCAAATGTACAACAAATATTTTTTTTCTTGTCTCACTAAAAGTGAGTCCTGTAGAGAAAGTGACAGAAAGGCACAAGGTAGCATTGTTGAATCAGTGTAAAGTTAGGTGATTCCATGCCCGCTCTCTCCCCTGTACACTTGTTTTTTCCTGCTTACTTCACCTGCATATTGGTCTATTTAAAGAGCAAGAGGTGGTTCTGTGGCGTAGTGGCTAGAGAACTGGGCTGGCAACTGGAGGGTTGCCGGCTCAATCCCCAGCTGGTACCAGTGGTGTGGGCAGGTGGAGTGCTTCCCCATGTCCATATCCAGGGATGCTCAGGCACGGTTTCTGCCTGCTTCACCGCGGCAGCCCAGATGGGTCAAATGCGGAGGCTGAATTTCCCCTCAGGGATTAAAAATAAATAAATAAATTTAACCAAAAGAGGTACAAGCTTCTTGCACACATTACAATGTCTCTGGCTCACAGGTTGCTTACTGTGCCTAAATCTCCCATCTCCCCTCTAGCTCCACCTGTAGGGTCCAATCCTGCAAGTGAGATTAAGTTATTTTATGACTCCCAGTATCTTTATGTATGGCTTAAAAGTCCAAATTTATTGCATTGAAGCCTAGCCGCCATAATTTAAGTGTTTTATGCATGCATTTGAGACCCTTCGTGCGAGCTTCGTCTGACTGAAATGTTCTTCAAAAGGCACTGGACTAGGCACTCAAGTACATACAAATTCAATAAATAAATAAATAAAACTATTTGCAATATCAGCAGGTTCAATATCAACATTGCAATAAAATGTTTTGCAAGTTCAAAGCAGATAGAATGTCATTTCCCAAGAGTGTTTTAATGCAATTCTTTTTAAAGCAGAACTATTATGAATCCCTGCGAAGGACTGGTGACCTGTCCAGGGTGTACCCCTGCCTTTCGCTCAAAGTGAGCTGGGATAGGCTCCAGCAGACCCCCGTGACCCTGCACAGGAAATAGCGGGTATAGATGATGGATGGATATATATATATATATATATATATATATATATATTTATATACATACATATATACATGGAGACACAGAGAAATATGGATCTGCTGGTTTGGGCAGGGGTAAGGTACAAATTAAATGTCTGTTATATTCTTTTAGGATCTATTGCTTAAATTTTCACAAGGTTGAATTCAGTTTAATAATACTTTATTTATATTTATATCTATCTATCTGTACATATATATCTATATACACATATACACACACATTTCTATATGTACCATTCTGCTGACCCTCTTAACCTTTTAGCTCACTTTGATGGGGGAAAAAACAAACTACAATGTTGACTGTCTTTCATGATTCCCTCTTTTGTTCATCTTTGTGACTTTCCTCTCTCAAGGTTCTCAAAGAATGGCAATGGTTCAATACATCCTAGTTTGGCAAATCAGGAGAATACATGCTAATCCCCTTAATCTGTCTTTCTCACATTTGCACCCACGGGGAGAAAGGATCCACAATGAGTAATCCTGTCAGAAAACAATAGGATTAAAGGCCAAACCCAGTGACTGACAATCAGGTTGATCGAAAGCAGGAGCCCTCTCAGCAAAGCCCTGGCTACTCTCTTTTCAATGTGACTGCAGCAGGTATGAGGAGGATTGGGGGTGAGGTGGGGATTGTGATGGGAGGGAGGACATTTCTTTCAGAGGCTTTTGGAAGTCAGGTCCCCTAAGTACAAGGGACCAAAGAATGACTGACAGATGAGGAGTAAGAGCAAAACAGGGGTTTGGAAAAGGACGCTGAGAAATATGGGTCTGCTGGTTTGGGCAGGGATAAGGTAAAACATTAAATGTCTCTCTCTGTTATTTCTTTTAGGATCTATTGCTTAAATTTGCACAGGTTTAATAATACTTTATTCATCCTAAAAGTGAAGTTACTGTAGATGTTGATGTAACTGCATTGAAGTCACTTTAAAGACTATAAAATGTTTATTTAATTTAAGACCAACTGAAAAACTTAAAGTGAAGCTTATCATCTGGAACCTATGTTCAGTGATGGAATAATATTGCAACAATTGCTTTGATGAATATATAATATATATTATATGTATATTATGTATGTATAAATGTACAGTTGACATTCTGGAACCTGTATTTTTTTGTATTTAAAAAAATGATCATACATGAACTCAAAACTCCTCAACATGCAGTTTGAATTAAAAAAAAAAAGCTTCTGGATGGAAGGTGAAATGTCTTGTTCAAAGAACAAAGATGTCACAGCAGGGACCGCACAACACAGGACAAGGAACACGGCACCAACAGGGACTGTCATGGAGTTTTAAATATTCAGGACGCTCCTTACAAAGTCTTAGGGATATTCAGTTCTTGGATGAAATGTCAGAAAGCAACTTAACTACATTATAACCTTTACAGCTGAATTTAATTTGACCCTGCCTAAACTTTTGAGTCCAACTGTTCAGTTTCAGCACTAACTGCATACAATTAACCATAAAATTCACTTGGCTCACGTGGAATACAATGGATTAAACTTTAATATGAGTTTGTTATCTCTTTTTTAGCTATAACAATGATTCTTTTTAAAATTTGCATGTGGTGAAATCATTCACTTCATGTTATACAGCAAATAACATGTAATCGTTTTATATTCTTAAAGCATATATGTTATTGACCCAGATAAAATAAATACTTCTCTAGTCCACAGACAAGTGATTTGTGAATTGTTTGGATGTGGGTATTCAAAGTTGTAAATTTTTACAATTTAGCATCAGCCACGGTGGACGTAAACAATTTGAATAAAATTTGATCAAATCCTTAGGTGTTTGTTGAAGTACAAGGACTGTAACTGACCAAAATACTGGAAGAATTGCATATTCACCTTATAATAGTGGACTTTATGTTAGAGTTAGAGGATGAATCCAGGAGACTTTCATAGGTCTAAGTCTGATGCATCAGTCACACAAATTTAATCTATATATGTTAAAGCGTATGGTGGAGATCGCCAATAAGCTTAAGGTAGATGGCACTACAGAGCCCATTTTTGTACTCTCATGCCCAGAACTCATAAAATACATCTTTTTTTTCCACCAGACCTGGTGTGTGTGCATAATTTCACGGGTTTTCAAATATATTAAGGCCCAATAGCCGTGGCTAAGAGCTATTGCTGTCACAAGATGGTGCTGTTGACCATTCAGTGACATAAAAGCTGTGCCCACCTCCCCATCCACAGTGAAACACAGCCCCTTCCCCTCACTAAAACTGTCATCTGATTGTGAACAGTAAAACCTTGTATAGTGGTTTAAAAAAAATAAACCATTTACTAAAGAATTCTGAACAAAAATCATGGATCGTGCTGACAATAGTGCCTTAAAACATGCAAATAACATGAAATGACTTCTGGTATGCTGAAAAAGTAGGTGTCATAAAAATATGTACTTAGTGTTCAAAAACAAAATTGTTGTGTGGCTGATGTGAATGAAAGTCACAGGAATTAATGAGGTCAGTGTGGACAGTGTGGACAAACCCAGATCATGACCCCCGAGCACATGGCAACACCATCAGTGGCAAGAAAAAAACTCCCTCATGGGAAGAAACCTGGACCAGAACCT
>JBAMYA010043500.1:0-13311 GCA_037176975.1 Arrhamphus sclerolepis | reverse complement strand
GACCACATCTCACCAGTTCTAGCTTCATTACATTGGCTCCCTGTTAAATTTAGAATTGAATTTAAAATATTACTTCTCCCATTTAAAACCTTGCATGACAAAGCTCCAACATATCTGAAAAATCTCATAGTTCCATACTGTCCTAGTAGAACACTCCACTCCCTGAATGCAGGTTTACTTGCTGTTCCAAGAGTATGTAGGTCTAGAAAGGGTGTCAGAGCCTTTAGCTATCAGGCTCCTTTATTATGGAATCAACTCCCTACCTTGGTACGGGAGGCAGACTCCCTCTTCACATTTAAGGTTAGGCTGAAGACCTTCCTTTTTGATAAAGCTGTTAACTCTATACTCTCTTACACCACCTCCTAGTTATGTTTCTTTAGGCCTAGGCTTCTGAGAGGAGTCCTATTGTACACTGCCTCTTCACCTTCTTATCTGAGTCTCAGATTGTCCTGAAACATTGTTGTCTAACTTCCGTAGTCTTGCTTTCTTCTCCTTTTTCAGGTGCTGTCATGGTGATGTTGCCCCTCTTGCCTTCAAAACTATCCATCTTCTGACCATTCTGGCGTTTGCCTGCACCTGTTGACTGGATGCCACCGTGGGATGCCCGCTGGTGTGGCTTACTTGCAGTCCGACCCTCCGACCACCACATATTTATATATTTTTATACCAGATATTTGTATATTTTTGAACCACGTTATATATTTTTGTACTTCTTTCTCTATCCTTCTACGTCACTGTCTTGTCTCCCTCCTCATTTTTTCATTTACCTGGCTGGCTATTGGAAAGAGGGTCCCCCCTATAACTGAGCCAGGTCCTACTCAAGGTTTCACAGTTAGGCTTTGCCATGTGCACCAGGGTCAAGCTCTGGGCTTCTCAGAAGCGCCAAGAGACAACTTTGTTGTAAATAGACCCTATATAAATATAATTGATGTGAATTGAATTGTTCAAAAAGTTTGATTTTAGCATGATGGCAAACATGAACAACTGCAAGCTAAAGAGAAACAATATCATTAATTTGTTGCATTTGCAACCACCTGATAATTGAAAGCACTATATTAACTCTTTTTCCAATCTGTTTTGGATCCCCATGTCCTAAGGAAAGAAAAGTCAACAGACATTGGTTTCAAAAATTGACACTGGTGGTGTCAGGCGGCGTCTAACTGTTGCTTGGTGCAGAACAGGTGTAGTTTTTAGTGTTTTATTGACAACAGATGCCCACTGCAGTCCAAAAGTAATGTCACGGGAGCACTAACAGGTAACAGATACAGAAAAGTTGCATAAGCCTAAAAGAGGCTAAATCCCAGTGTAGTAAAGATCAGAATAACTGCATTTGTTGGACTGAACAATGTGGGTGACTCACACAAAAGCAGCAAACTTTGGCAGTTCTGAGAATGGGTGCCAGGGAAGTTAAAATGGAAAGTGCTAAGAGATAGGGAGTTCACTCATTTATTTCCATTAGCTTTTTTTTTCATTTCTTTTTGCCAGCAGCACCTGCAAGTTATTTATATACATGTTCTTTATTGACATTCTTGTCCGCCACAAACCTCTTATGTTACTGTCAGTCTGATTTGAACTTCCTGATCATCTCTGTTTGAGAAATCATGACTTCAGCCATCGCTGAAACCGCACATGTACCCAGACATTTCTGGTTGTGGAGCAATTTTGGATCCTTTACTCAAGCTGCAATCCAAAACTGAGAACAGCCAAATATCATGCAAAAACCCTGCATCTGATCTAAATCCGAACTTTCCTCTGGTCTATGGCTCATAAGAAGTCTGGAATGTCAGCTGTCAGTCCCACAGATGGGACCCACCCACATTGTGGTCATAGCAAGGATACCCAGAACGAGCAGCAACTGGTGCTCATAAATAACTAAAGCAACAACAAAAATGACCTACACAGCTCTGGTTTGTCTAAAACGCCTTCTCAGACTGCGGTACGCGAGACTATTATCAGTTGCTGAGGTTTCATCTTAACTGACATAGGACGGAGCGAATGTCTTTGGCACGATTCTGTGCACAATTGTTCATCCAGTCCTGTGTGGGTGTGGAATGTCAATGCTTTGTTTAAACTTTTTTTTTTTTTTTTTTTATCTCACTCTGGAGTGCAGCCACAAACGGAAACAACAATCAACAGTTCAATCTAAAACACATTCTTCCAGGTCCATCAAACCAAATACTGAGAACTGTTTAACTGCTGATGCTAAAATGACCCCACATGAGCAAGTTTGTTGTGACTGCGAGTGCTGACGTTTCCCCAGTGACTACAAGGACGTGAAAGATCGGCACATTAAGAAGACTGCGGGCAATCATGGGCTCCACTATGTGAAGACTGATGAGATGATACACATTCATCTTGTCCACAGTTATTCATCATCAGCCCAGAGGAAGTCTCCACCCTATGACACTCTCTCTGAAATAAAACACATCAGTCTGTGATTCATTCATAGTTATCCTGCGATGATGTCTTGACATCCAGTTTTTAGTCAAATTAGCAGTGCATCACAGTCTGTGACAAAGTGGTAAGTTCACAATCTCATCTCAGCATCTACAAAATGGATTGGCACTGAATGCTGTTGGTTTCTTTTTTGTTCTTTTTAAAGCAGTTTTTAATGCTTTCCAGGTGATACATCCAAAACAGTCTGGCATCCAAAGGACTTTTAACTGGACTGCTAGAGTCATTAGGCTCGTTTTTGGCTTTGAGTAAAACATGTTAACAGCTGCGAGACTGGCATGAAATACTGTACACACATTTGTGCTCCCCGCAGAAACTGCTCTTATCAGATCATAGAATTCACTTTCACAACTTGCTCCTGAAAATTGTCCATAGTCAAATAAGAAAACAACAAGAAGTTGACTAAAGTTTCCAGCTCTATATTTTATATTCCAGGACTAAAAGTTAATGTGATGCACTGCTACTAAAACATCCCTTTAGTTTGTTGTTATTTTAGCCCCCCGTCTCTTTAAGACTATCTCCTTTAAAACTCCGATCTCATAATTAAAAAAGACAATGTCTAACCCTTTTGTCTTTGTCTGAAGACCGCTGAAGACCTCTCCAATATACTGCCTTCAAACGCTTTCATCAAGAAGACCATCATTTGACTTTGTGGACTACGGTTAGTGCGATCATGTAGAAAAACTGGGAATTATTTGAAAGAAAGCAGAAGAATGCTGAGCATGTTAGTGTTGACTATTAATGTCTGCAAAACAGAGCTTCTTGAACTGGCTACAGACTATTAGTTTTGTTCAGTTTTTCCCTATTTTCACTCAACATTTTGATATGCCGGTGAGAACTGAGAATGATCATTTATCCAAGATTCAAAATGCCTTTTAGCCATTTAGCTTTGTTCTCAGTTTCCAGTAAAATAAACATCTCCCGTCATTATGTTCACCTCCTCAGGCCTGAAGAAATGATTCTTTATCTCCATTACTGGCTGCTAATTAGCTAACTTGTCCTATGTCCAATTCAGAAAAGGGCCAAAAATAATCCAGCTATATCTCCTTATGTCATAAACACACATTGAGGGGAAACTCAACTCAACCTCACCATAAACGTAAACCTCAGCAGAACAACTATTTCTTTCTTTCTTTTTCTAAAGATGTTGGGCAGGATTTCAGTTTCTACAGTTGGAATTTAATTATGTTGGTTTAGAAAACCAAACTTCCGCTGATGTTTCGAATGGTACCACAACGAAAGAGTCTGTTTGGATCCATAATTACACCAAAGCTATATCAGACAGGGTTATTTTTCTTGGACTGTACATAACTCATGGGAAAGAGTCGGAATCCTGTTGTCTTTAGTGGGAAACCAAATAAACAGAAAAAAAAACAACTGAACTTTCTGCTCAAATGAGACAGAGGGATTTGTGTGTTTTAACATTTTTTCTTTTCCTTTTTTTTTTTTTGGTTGCTCTCCAAATATTCACATGATATGTCTAGTCAGATAATTCTGCAATTTTTTGGGAAATTATCCAGATATTTTATTTTGCTCTCATTCTTTTCAGAACTGACATTTTACAAGATAAGTAAACACAAAACATGTCCATCACATATAATGCCATCAGTAAAAGATACCATTGGACAGCTGACCTTACTAATAAACTGCGTACTCATAAATGCAATGGTACGATAGCCATTATTTAACTTGATTAAAATGATTAACTCTGCTGGCGAATATCGGAAGAATTAAATACTCTTTTCAACCTTGGGAAACTTCAAAAGCAGACCAATTTAAGAAATCCCACCTGCTATTATTGGGTGCCTACGGGATAAGACAGCACGGGTTATCTTGGCAGGTAAGTGAGCCAAACTGCACACACGCTCTGTTGAGCATTTCTTACATTAGTTCTGGATGTAGATGAAAGAAATGATTCTTTTCTCTCAGTTTTTGCAAATAAACACACATCTACTGAGACAACTACAACCACAAACAAGCCATAACAGCGCACAGATGGTGACAGCAATTTTCATTGCCACTCAACATTTGCTCTGTTCACGGAGGGAAATGAAAGGATGATGTATGGAAACATCTTCTTGGGCCATGTCAAGAACTAATGTCACATCACCAGGATGTACAGACAAGTGTCTTCCCAGTGTCATGCGCATGCAAATTCTGTGTGTGCGCGCGTGCATGTGTGTGAAAGCCACAGACAGCCCTCGAGAGTTGGCCTTAGTCCCAGAAGTCTGTTGTGTGTCTGCCCCAGCCAGCAAGTGGTCAACTATTGCTGGCACGAAGAACAGCTGGCACAAAACATACAACCACCCACACACACACAAACGCACAGACAAACCAACCAGACAAACATATGCAAACGTACATTTGTCCAGCCACAAGATCTCACTCACTAAATGACACACCCACTTTTGACCACAGCAGCTGGTGGAGGAGGGTGAATGCAACTAATTTTTTATTTTTTTGGAAAACCAAGATGTCTAGTCATGTAAAGTGGAAGCCTTCAACATTTTTCACTATGATTCATGCTGCCAGACCACACACGCACATTTCCAAAAATGTGACAAACACACAGAATAACACATGACAAAATTTTTAACTTTAAAGCCACAGCAAGAAAAATATATTAACCTGACAGTCATAAAAAAACGTACATACTCAGTAGTTGCTGTGACGATATAACAACGTGCCGAATCTTGAAAAATACACCTAATTTTTCTGTTTTTTGTCTCAGTATGCTCACTCATCACCCCCCCGCAGCCCCTCAGCCCCTCAGCCAACAAAGCACACTGCTGCTCTGATGCTGTAACGTTATCCATACATCACTCACGGCTCAAGATGAACGTTCCCTCTCGTGCACAGACATACAGTTATCGTCATGCGATGAGATAATGCTGAGTGAATTTTCTAAGGAGAGGAGATCCGTTGAAATAAGAGCTACATTTTTGAGGTTCCGATGGTTTTCCAATGATGTCTGATGAAATGGAGAGAATGACACGGGTGGAGACATGGACAGAGAAAAAAGTAGGAGAAGATCCCTGCCTGCAATTGAATGCATATGATAGATATTGTAATTCGATGATGAGAACAGTTGAACACCACCACAGAGTAGGAAATGCAGTGTCTGGTGGGGGAAAAAAAGTTTTTAAAAAAAGAAGACCAGCTCTAATTATCACTGTGGGACTTCACTAGCTGAGCGTAATTCAAAACTGAAATAATTGTATTGTTTTTCAAGATGGCCCTTCATGCAGTCTGTATGTTTATTGGGTGTAATTTTGGCTTCAAGGCCCACCTCCTCACAGCCTCCTCTCCTCTTACTGGCAGGCCTTGTGGAAGCTTTTGCTTGTGAGCGTCACCTCGTCCTTCTGTTGCTGTCTACATCTTGGAAGCAGTTCTTTGACGTCCACAAAGTTGAGACTGCGACCATTGTGGAGGCCATCAGGATGTACAGCTGATTATCTATGAATGTTGAGACTTTAGACCCGTTAACAGTGAGGTTGCAGGAATGGCAGAGCTGTCCATGTATCCATAGTTACAGGAAGGTGTTTCTGACTGACTTTTTTACCTGGTGTTATAAAAAAAAGTCAGTTTTGTTTTGACGTTTAAAGCATAAGATAGATTGCTAACATTATGTGTATGTATGCATAAGCACTTAAGAGATGACTTTATAAACAACATGGTATGCATAGGATGCCATATTAGACACAATATATGTCATTAAAACATTTATATACATAGAAATCCTTAATGGATGCTCCACACACCTCTGCTATCTTACTATTTTTGTTTGAGTATAGTTTTGGAAAGATGGTTGAAGACTAGACACCATCTAAGCTCTTATTTTTCAACCTTAAATTGTCCTTCATTACACATATATATCGAATGATAAATATGCCTATGGTAGACATGTGAAAATGAATAGCTATCTCCCTCTTTTGTAAATGAAAAACTTGGAAATGTAAATGTGTTTCTGCAAAGGGCCTATTAAAAACAAACGACGACATTCAAATAGCACAAATGGCTAAAAACAAAAAAAACAAAAGACCTGGCAGTAGACTCTTAACTAGCTTGTCTTCAAAAGTATAATCGGGTGGCTAAAAGTCCCAGACCCTTCCTCAACACCCTTCTGAGATGAGTGGGGGACTCCTCTCTTTTTCAAAAGGCAGGAGCTGAGCATTGGTTGAACTTCTCCCTTCTTTCCTTAGCGCCCTGTCCAATAACATCTGCCACTTTTCATGTGAACAATTGAGTCCAACACAGTGAATGTCTTCCAAGAGAAACCATTTGAATATATAAGCTGTGCTCGCCAATGCAAAGAACAGTTGTTTGTTTCTAACAAAAACAGAAATTTCCCAGGTTCACGCAGAGTACCATTTGAATAATTTTTCCTGCGTCCTTCAGGAACTTTACCTGCAAAACACTGCATAAACAGATGTGTGGAGCACCAGACAGATAAATTAACGGCTAAATGGAAAGATATCACTTAGAGGCAGGAAGAGCCTCTGATAAGCTGATGATAGAAATGAAAAACCGCAGAACAAAGTGTCATCCATCAGGCAGATCACACTGGGGGAAAGAGAAGCTGAGATATCCCATAGCTCCAGGCAGGTCAAAGGACACCATATGACCCCGATTTGAGCACAACCAGGGATGTAACAGGGACATCAGTCATATCCCCACACTCTGGGTTGAGGTCTAGAGAAGCACATATGGGATAAGGTTCTGTTTTACCACTTTACTCCAAGGAGAGTAGAGCAGGAGATCTAAAGGACAGAAAGTAGAAAGGTGGAGAAAAGCAAGAAGCTGCAGAGCACAGCAGTGGCAAGAATGAGATGAGGCCAAAAAAAAAAGAGCAAAACTCTGAATAGGGATGAGAGCAGATGATAACGCAAAAGGAATTTTAAATTGTATATAATAAAGCTTTTGAAAAAAACTAATCCATCCAACATATTTCCCTCAAATGCTTCTCATCCAGGTGAGAGGAAAAACAGTGGCTTTAGCAGCTTTGTAGCTGGAGCGATAGCAAATTCACACACCATTCTATCTTTAAGCCATTTAATTTCTTTAATGGGATTCAGCGTTAATTTCTTTTTTTCATTAGATCAAAGGTTGTTGTGCTCATCAGGGAAGGTCCTAGCACTGATGCTGTCCGATTTTTTACTTCCCTGTAAACACACATGATCCCTGCAGTTAATATGATCATGCATGCAGATAGGTGCTGGTGTGCGACTGTGACAGGGCGGGGGTGGGGCGGGTGTGTGTGTGTGTGTGTGTGTGGAAGTGGGAGGGGGGGAGGGGGGGGGGGTTAGGAAATTACGAACACATTTCTCCCAAATGTGTTCCATGCCGTCATGTCTTAGTGCAACTCTGCTGAAAGCAAAATGTAAAACCTGAGAGATGAACTGCGCAAAGCCAACACAAACTGGACTGTCAAAAAAAATATTGACGGGTCAGGGTGTCAGCGCAGTGTGTTCGAAAACACCCATTTTCCATTAGTAAACACATAAAAATTCAAGCTCTGAGACCAGCTTGGCCTTGGAGTTTTGCCACAAGCATCACTGCAGAACATATAAAAGTCAAAACAGACGGCAATAGTACATGTAATGACTGATTTAGTAACCAGCACACAGCACAGCATTTTATACACTCTATGGTGCTAAATGTCAAACATTTTTAGGGCTGCGACTGATGATTATTGCGGTTATTTCCAATTCTTTTTATTATTCTTCACGTGTTTGTTGCAACACTGTAAAAAGCCAGTGTTGTATTTAAACTTGTCAAACTGTCTTTTGTCAAACTAACAGTCCAAAACAAAAAAAAATGTGGAGTGATTATTTTCCTCTCAACTGAGCAAAATGTTTCAATTCGGAGTATTTTAAGACTCATGTGAAGCATCTGTTTGGCAAGACGCCCTGAAAAAACAAAATAACTTGCATACTGTCTAATAAAGACTAGACTAATTAATGGTGCATTGATTTGAGTCACAGCTTATCAAAACAACAATACTCTGTGTTGGGTGATTATCTGAGGAGGGCTAATGGTAACAAAAGAGTTGAACATTAAAATCAATCAGACAATAATTCAGGTTTTCAAAAACTCTTTCTGTTGCACAGAGGTGAGAGGAAGAAGTGTCTCCTTAAGTTTACACAAACTTAACATTGACACTGGTCTTCTTTATGTCTTCATTTTCTACATCTGAGGGCCTTGGGGGGCTCTGAAGTGGAGCCAGAGGTGATGTCATCTTCGGTGGTTTAGGCTGTCTTCTTTCTGGCTGATAAAACGGCTGGCTTAATGCCCCATTGCAGCAGTTTTCTACTATGCAGAGCTGCATGTTCAGTGTTGGCTGAGTGACATGAACACTAAGAAATAACTGCTCAAACACACACTCGGAATTCTGCTGTCTGCCAAAATCATCCATGCTTCAAGCAATTGTGTGACATTTCAGGAAATATGCTTACGTTCTTTTTTGCTGAGCGTTATACGAGAAGGTTGATAACATGTCTAAAGTCTGTCTCAAGAACACAAAGCTGCAATGGAGAAAGAATAAAAATGGTTAGCTCAACCATTCAAGAGCCGGAATGAAGGAAGGGGCGTTCACGGCGGTGACTGAAAGTTTGTGAACGCTTCATAAATCTCCATTTTTCTCCGCAACCTACAAGCACATTCAGACAAATACCAAAAATACATGAAGAGAATATCACAAAGGAAATTTGCGTACCACTGAACACAGAGAGAACGAGTCAATGCTTCGGAGCCGTACCCTGATCTTAGCATGGTCACGTATCCTGCAGAGATCCGGTAAAGAAGCGTCATGCTCATTAATCTCAGTGGAGCCACTTTCCCACAGAACTGATGCTCTGCTCTGCTGCTGACTGGGAAGGTTGTAGCAGCTGGAAACTTGTAAGACAAAAACCATCTTCTCTTCTCTTCTCTTCACTTCTCGCATCTTTTTTTATTTTAACTTGGACACAGTGACCTCAGCCAGCTCTCCCACTTCCAGACACATCAGCCTCAATCTTTAGGGTCTCCTCACGGAGCCCACCCTGGACCTCCATATCTCCATATGGAGGTGATTATCGAGCTGCACTATAGCCATAAGGAAGTGCAAACACATTTCAACTCCCATTAAATACACAGCTGATTACTTCTTCACACTCCTCAGCCACTTTGGTCTCAAGTGAACCATAATCCTTGGCAGTGCACACCCAGCTGATACTACTATGTGTTAATCTTTGTGTAGAATAGTATCCAGAACTGGGCAAATAGTGGTTTTCAACTGCTTTATAATACTGTCTGTGTTTATACTATTAGTATTAACATGTGTTTTGTGGTAAATCTCGTCCTTCCAAGCGCAATAATGAATATTCCTCCAAAATAGAACAAGGTGTGGTAATACTGACAAATAAGCAAAATCCTCTTTTGGAGATAACTATTATTTTTGGAGAAATCAGTCCAGTGCTTGCTGGTGGAAAAACAGATGATGAGGGGGGAAAAAATCTACCAGACTGATGTCTGTCCTAAACAATTAGAAGAGAAACCGTTATATGTTTGAGTTTTAAATAATTCCAGCAAGTGCCGACTCAAGTCTCATGACAAGCTTCTGTAATGTTAAAACAGAATACCTGGAAATCAACAAAGCTTTCTGTCTCTGTTCATAATTTCTGCTCTTTTTCCTCATGCTGACCATTGTGGCTAGACCCTTTTGGTTCGCATTTGCCCTAAAGTTTGTGGTCTGTGGTATCCAGAAGCAGTGCTGCCAATCCTCGAGAAACCACCCACTTTACAAGCTGACCTGTGGTACATTCCCTTGGCTTCTTTTCATTCATTCTTTTGACTGTAATACCCATTATGATACTCAAGGAGGCAGGCAAACTGAGTGGGCTGTAAAAGAGCTGTATGCGTGCGTTTGTGTGTGAAAGTGCCAACACGCAAACAGAAAGCGAGGAAGACACATAAGGGGAGACCTTGTGATTCTAATCTTCCTTCCAGGCACAGATGCATCTTGAATGCACGGCTATGTAAGAAAAGAGGTACAAAACCACAAAGCACAGGATAACTTTCAAATGGCAATCTGTGTTCCCAAAACTAATCCAATATAAGATTTTCAGTCCTAATTTAACACAATTTTAAGGTCGCATTAAGGGGCCAAGTGTGCTACAGCACTGTGGTGTGATTATCAAGCTATTCAGGAACACGTCATCAAACATTAAAAAGTCACTGATGTGGTTAAGGCTGCTTTGGTTTTGATTAAAAAAAAACGACACATATATATCTAGACAAAACACATTAAAGTCCTTGAGAAAATTAGCCCCTGATAACTCTGTCTAGTATTCATCCAGCCTAAATTTTGAGAGAGCTGCATCATGGGAAAGGAAGAAGCTCACCTTCACGACACTCCTCTCCCACAAATCCAGGGCAGCATCTCCATTCCAGTGCTGTGACTTGCTTGTAAGCAGTCTTGAATGATGGCCTTATCACAGTCCTGTAGCTAAAAAAGAAAAAAAACACCCAAGAAGGTCATTGATTCAAGGGCATATGTAGCGGCCAGATGCAGAAAACCACACAAACTAAATGCATAGACACGATCATCGTGCATAGAGCCATATCAGTTTTGGTGGTCTGTAACACTGGAGATTTTAATGAGAACAAAAATAAGGAGATGAGTGAAGAAGAAAAAAAGAAGCAAAAAGCAGAAGTCCTACTGTATACAATACAACTTTGTGTTTATAATGAGCTTGCTGCAGTAAAACCTTTAATGTACCTCCTTTAACATTGCTAGAACCAGCACATTCGATCAGAGAAAGGTTATAAACAATTCTTGACAGTTTGCAGAACTCCTTTGATCAATAAATCCTTCAGGACCCCCCTATAACTCACTACAAACAGGAAAACAGTAGCTCTCAACATCACAGCCAGCTTAAAAAAAAAAAAAAAAAAGAGTTAAAGGGAGAAGAAGACTGGACTGGAGGATGTGGTTGTAGGACTCTTTAGGGGATACCTGATGACTTTTGCACATGGTCCCGGCCATCGGCAGCCCTGAAACACTCTCTGCACTGTGGTTTCTGTCCCATTGTGCACCTGACAAGACACTGTTCTTACAACAGTATACTGACACCAGTTCCTAAAACAGAGAATTAAAGAGATGTGATCCTTGTTAGTATCTTGCACTGGAAAGTATAACCAGCACTGCAATAGAAAACATCACAGTCTACGTCTGTGGAGTGAAGCAACAGCATAGTGAATATTGTATGTGAGCTCCACTCCACTGAAAAATAATATGCACATTTGCGCGTTAATTGCTACAATCTCTGCGGTGAGCGCGCACCTAAGCTGGGTACGGGACCCTGCACCCGGTGGTCCCGTGCTGCCGCTCTTTTCTGACTTGATGTGCTGTCGCTGCATCGTGACGCCTGGAAAGTGATAAACGAACCCGGTTCCCAGTGAAGGGTTGACTAAATGCATCCATATACACAGCACGTAGAGGTAAGACAAAGCCATCGTCCCGGTTTAAATGACAGACATCCAAAGATAGCGACGTTTTCAAGTATATCCTCCTTGACGGAAAATCTACAGTAACTGAAGTGAAATGGAGAAAGAAACCCTACAGGCAAATCCCACTGAAACCATCAACGAGTCGTTCATTTGCTTTCCCAGACGAGAAACGGGCTAACCCCCTCAAGAGCACGACATGAATGACACCCAGCCTCTTCGTATAGAATAACTTTAGTTTCTGACGTTTGACATCGTGCTGAGGACTGAGGAGTCAAATATCCAATGTGCGTGAAAAGCGCGCTGACTCTGAGGGCTGGAGACGGGAGTGCGTAAAAGCGCATCTGGTCTCCATCTAAACCACAAACTCTCACTTCTCATATAGAATTATGTGCATAATATGGCAACACATGGATTCACGCTTACAAAGATCTAACGTATTTAGTTTGTTTTATCTTTATTACTATGATTGAAGCCACGGTGTACAATAAATTGTAAACTTGTGCTCCAATTCAACGCCTTTTAACCTTGTCTAGCTTTTATAAAGCACTTTACAACGTGTTTCTAATTCACCCATTCACACAAACACTCATACAGCGGTTCTTATTTTATATGAAGCATTTTATAAGAGCTGACTACTCCTGAGGGACTGATCTGAAACATTTCGTAATACTGCAGAACAGCTGCAGAACATGTTCTCTCTTCCTTAACTTTTTCAAATAACTGGACCCTTCTCCTTTTGTAGATAACACATAATTGGAAATAGCTGATATTTGCCAAGAGTAAATTATTACAACCCATAATTAAAGACTGAAGCAAGGGATTTTCTTTGGGCTTTCTGAGTATCTGCAGCCAATTTTTTTCTTTCTTTCTATCATACTGATACCAAGTCGTTATACAGCATACATATGTGTGTCTGTGTGTATAAACAACTTGAAATATTGAATAAAATAATGACTTTATCTCAGATAACAAACGGAACTGATTAATTAGCCTATTTTTAATTATATGATGAAATTAACATTTGGCATGAAAAATAATAAAAAAAACATGTTTTTTTAAATAAAATGTGCTTATCTTAGTAATATTTGATACATATCTATCTATCTATACATACATAGGCTACATATACACACATATGTGTATATATATGTAGGCTATGCGTGTGTGAGTGTTATTGTATATAAATGTCTATGCATTGATGAATTATTGATACATATCTATATCTATTTATACATAGCTACATACATACATATACACATATGTGTGCATATATATATATATATATATATATAGACATATATGTGTGTGTATACATATATGTATGTATGTATGTATGTATATATATACACACACACATATACATATATA
>JBAMYA010043499.1:0-13313 GCA_037176975.1 Arrhamphus sclerolepis | reverse complement strand
TAACCGAGAAAGATGATTGAATTCTCGGTTACAGATTTTGATTTCTTGGTTGCAGATTCTGAGTTTTGATTTGCAGTACATTACGCTCTGAATTGATGCCATAAGAAGGCAGCAACATTGATGACCCACTAAAGATTCACAGCTCATAATTCAAAACTCTCCACTAGTAAGTTAGAACTGAAGAACCCTTTCAAATGAGAGATGAGGTGTTTTCAAGGTTCAGACAGCCCAGGTTTTTTTTTATATGAAAGCTATGAAAGGATTGGTTGTATAGAACACCATATCATCCAAGGATTGCTGGTTCAGCTTTGGTCAATATTCGTTTTTAAGGATTCCTTTAATCCAACGTGTCATTAACTCTGGAAGTTATTTCTGTTCATGAACTCTACTGTAAATAGCCCACGTGACATTCCCCCTGATGTTGTTTCAGTAGGTTAGTAGGGCAAGGATAACCATAATTATTTAAAGCTCAACAGGCTAATGGATTCTGTGGAGAATTTTTGGGTTATTTTAATTTTGTGTGGAATAATTCCCAGTTTCTTCTGTGAGCCAAAAGCTCTCTGCAATCAGGGCTGTCATAAAGTCTGTTCGGATCATTTCCTATTGAGAACAGCCACAGCACAAAAATGAAGCCTCTGGTGCATTTCACTGAAAGGAAACAGAAGACATTTCAAATGCTGTTCGGCCTCTGTTTTTTTCCATGCCTGTAACCTTTGAGACTGATGAGGTGTATTTGAGTGTGCAGTTTAGTATATTGTACATCATACCACAAGAAGGTCATCTGTCCACTTCATTTCCACCCTCAAAGAGAATGGAAGGCCGGTCATGCACGTTAAAGCACACCACAGCAGCTGACAGACAAATAAATCTGCTGAGCAACAGGAGTTATTGACTGCTTGCAAATGAAATGATTATTTAGTTACTCTAAATGAAAAGGTCTTACTGTGCTGGTGATGAATGGGGTTTTAAATTGTATGAGCTCTCCATGTGATTTGGAGTCCTTTTGACAATGGGTTGTAGGACTGCTGCTGTAAATTAAAATTTAGCTATATATAAAAACAAATACTGTTCATACAAAATATTTAACATTAATTTCAGTTTAACAATTAAATTCCATGGTTGGACCAATGCAAGATCCCACAAAAACTGCTGAGCTGATGATCATAAAATTTACAGCTTAAGTCAGAGGTTTTCTAATCCATGGCTGAGTAAATAATTAATGTCAGGCTCCAGGTTGTCTTTGGTGCACATCAACCAGAAAACAGAGGTTACCTACATGTAACTGTACTCCACTGAGGTGACCTTCACTAAAGATAATTCTTTCTGTGATAGAAGTTAGTTATCCTTTTTCCTTATTATTCTCTTCATTCATTATTTGTGTATGCTTAGTTCCTGTTACCAGATGAAGATATTTAGAAAATGTAATAGCTCCACACTTTCTTTGGGTTTGTTTGTGGGATAAACATCAACTTCCACAATGATCCCAGGTATCACAGGCAGTCTGTTTATATATTATAGTAAAAGTATATAATAAACGCAACAATGTCAGTCAACTTTCCCCATTAATGGGGTTTTGACATGGATTTTAGAAATTACATGGATACTATCTGCTGGTCAGGCTAAAAAACTGCAGCATGACACTGACCCAACACACGACAGTCAATGAGCAGTCTCTCACTTTCTTCCAGTGTTTACTGGGTTTTGCATTTGAGCGATTTAAGGTGTGACCTTCGGTCACATCTTAACTAAAGTGTGTGCACAGGTCAGACTTTACAGCCAGAGGCGAGACAGCTCCAGATGAGAAGTGGAGCTAACAGCATACATAATGGATGAGAGAGATTTACTTTCCTGAAAGAGAACAGACCTTACACCTCTGGGCTGGACATGCGCATGTGAGCAGGCTGTAGGCCTGGCACAAAGTGAGCTGAATAGGAAATGCAAAAAGGAGGAAGAGGAATGTATGCTGGAAACAACTCTGCTCCCAAATTGCAAGATTTTTTGAGACTTTGAATAAGTTCTACTTCTGCAGTAGCGATTTGTACACATCAAAGATGAGACAAAATGGCAGATGACACAAAAAGAGGGTTTGGGTTTCTTTTCCAGAAGAAACATTTTTGGAGTCTTTCTGATGTCACTGTGTGTGTTTTGTGTCTTCAGATATTGATGAGTGTGCAGAGGGTCTGATTGAGTGCCACAACCACTCCCGCTGTGTCAACCTGCCTGGCTGGTACCACTGTGAATGCAGAAGTGGTTTCCATGACAATGGATCCTACGAGCTTGATGGGAGCTCCTGCATTGGTGAGCACACACTGGGCTGAAAACATCCTCATCGCTGCTACAAATATAAGCCCCTCCACCACTGTGTACACTCTGTTCCTATTGTTGCAGACTTTTTTTCCCCTTCCCCTTTCTCTTTTGCAATTCTCTGTCACTACTTGGTTTCCTCTTCAAGTCTCTCTTATCTGTAAACTCTTAATTAACAGCTTATTTTTTTCCCCCTGAAAATCTAGCATGACGGTATAAACAGAATGTGAATGTAATGGCTAAAAAGAAGTGTGCCTGCTCTTCAACACACAAGAGAACGTGTCCCCTTCAAAGCTTGAGATGTAACTGTTGATGAAATGTATGCACACCCCTTCATTAGATATTCATGAGGAACACATGTCAGCTTTGTGTGACAATTAGATGTTTACAGTTTTAATTTGTTGCTGCTGAGAGGCAGAGTTACAGACTAAGAGAAAAAAAGGTCAGACTTCTGTGTTTCTTGTTCCATATTGGTTCAGATAGTGTAAAGAACAGAAAAGTCCAGTCAAAGGCCAGTTTTTTGGTTGCTGGTTTGTTTTGTTTTGTTTTTGTCTGCACGCATGTGTTTGGTTGGTGCCAATGTTGACCAATTCTTTTGTATGCTATTTGTTCTTGCAGCAAATTTAAGTTTTCTTGTGCATAAGTGAGAGTGAGGGTGAATGTGTTCTTTACACCAGCCCTCTTGACAGTCTAACAAACTTTATTGGTATCTCAGACTGATTCTGTCAGAGGACTAAAATCACCATCAATTAAACAAGAACAGATAAAGACAGAAGACAGTGAAAGTGATATGTTTTGTTTGATAATCATTGTTGTTGGTGTAGTGTGGTATGGTGGTGCTGTTGGCTATTACCCCTGATTCATGTCAGAGTTGAAACAGTCCAGCAGAGACATAAAGCAGTTATAATGACCCATGGCACTTGTTCACCAGCAACCAGTGACCACAACCAGAACTTCACACTGAATCACAGTTTTGCCGGTGTGTTGGGTCAGTGTCATGTGGCAGACTTCCACCAGCGCTCGATTCCCCCCTAACCAATCAAGAACCGTCCAGCTCCCCCATGGACATAGGCAGTGCGTAATTTGTAAAGTGGGAGGTCCCAGAACGCCTGGGGGGTAAGGTCCTAACTTCTCTAACAAACCCTAACACCACTGTGTGCACAACCAGGGTTTAATTTGAGAAAATTGAGCCCCGACTTAAAACAACAACATAAACAAAAAAAAAAACAACACACACACACACACACACACTTGCAGAACATCCATGATGAGCTATTTATGTACGCTTCACCTGTGCATGTAAAATGTAGGAAAGCAACTTTATTTTCACAAATAGAAATAAGCTTCCATCGGACCATGCAATTAACCAAAAATCAACTGATGACAAATACTCCACCTGTGACCATGACAATGTAACAACAAAAAGTCAATTTATTTAGGCAAATTGTGGGACTTCTGAAATATGTAGGCCACACAGATAATTTAAACTTCATGTAGTCAGCTATATTTCAATGATAACCACACTAACAATCAATAACAACACAAACACAAGAGAAAAATGACATTTCTTCCTTCTGTCATAGTGCATCCATAGAGCCTTAAGTGTCCATTCCCCTGCGTCTTTCTCTGCTCCTTGTGTCCCGTGCAGTTCTATGTCCTTTAGCAATCCATGACATCACATATGGAATGGGGCTGAACCGGGAAATCAGCGGGCCGACAAGGCAAATGAAGAGTTAGGAGGGGGTGGTAGAGGGGAGAAGAGAGAGAGAAGAGATTAAGTTCATCATCATTTTAAGCGGTACAAAAAATTCTGGCAGATGTTTGCACCTGGTCAGTTTGGATATTGATTATTGCGTTTGTCAATCTGTCTTCTCTTTCCTTATCACAAATATTTGATGCCATTATATGTGCTTTAGTACTGCCATGTTAAAAACCCTTTTCCTTAAGGCTCTTTGTTGTTTCTTAATTTCGGGCGCAGATGATGTAATTGAGCCTGAGATCCATTCTTTGGCATCCTTCATACCAGCTGATTTTTCCGAACCCACTTTTTTTTCCGGACCTACCCATTTTTTTTACAAATGGCACAGCCCGGTCCAGTTTGATGCATTGTAGGCCAGTAAGCCAGTCCGTCACACATTCAGAGTCATCCTCTGCTGTCTCATCATGTTCATCTCCTCAATCCCTGCTTAGTGGGTCATCATTCTGGCTTGCAATTCAATTCAATTTATTTATTTTATTTATATAGCGCCTATTTACGACAAGTCATCTGTAGATGCTTTAGAAACCCAGAGCTTGACCCCCGACCACATGGCAACGCCATCAGTGCCAAGAAAAAACAGGTGCAGGTGCATTAACGGTACTGATTGTAGTGCTGTGTCCACCAGGGTCTCCACACTGTTGATCTGCCGAAATGATTTTTGCTTGTTTCGGATCTGACTGGCCAGCTAATTTGAAAAACTTTAGCAAACTTTCCTGTCTTTTTGCCATTTTGTCTTTCTGAGTGAAGGTGAACTCTGAAACCACCAATGCGTGCCACTTTGTTAGGCCTACTTGAAGTGCCTCCCCTTCCTCCTTCCGTCTTTCCCGTAAAACTCATATTAAAATGTATCAAAATATACAAACACGAGATTTTAATGTAACTTCAACGGGGGAATACACACTGTCAAACAAAATAAGAATACTGAACATGAAACATACTTTTTTTTTTTTTTTCTTTTTTTCATTTAGGCTATTAATTTCTTTAATCATTTCATGGCTGTGGCAGATCACATAAATAAGTTCCGGATCCAATGTTTGAGGTGCCAGATCCTGTTCAAATTAAGCCCTGGACATAGGCAAGTGAAGGCGATAGCCCATCTTTCCCCTGACCAAACAGAACGAGGACCAGCCCAGAATCCAGGGAGTGCACCAACCACCAGGGCCGCAGCACGCCTTCACCAGATTCTGGGGATGATCCATCCCACTACAGCTCCCCAGACCAAGCCCCTAAATGCAGCGGATGAAGCTAGAGGAGACAGTGGGAGAGGAGAGTGATAGATTAAAAAGGGCGGAAAGCTAGGGCCTCACATCACTGCCCTAGACATTCCCCTCTCGGGCAAGTCCAGCCCAGAGACCCTCAGAAGCCTAACCTGACCAAGTATGGTGATGTGGATGTGAAGATTAGGCTCCAACTCCCCAATGGGAAAAAAAGAACAATGAGTGTGAGTGCTACCAAACCCTGTATTGTGGGAGGGAGGGGGAACGGGGAGGTTTATTTTAGAAATCAAAAAATGGATTCATTTGACAGCTTATAAAAGATGACAGCACAAGTTGTGACAAGATATCCTACCTGTTTTTACTACTTACACATCCTCTGATCATGTCATCTGGTCATGTATATGTACATGTATATGTATGTGTGTATATATGTATGTATATGTGTATGTGTGTGTATATGTGTATATACACATATATGTTAGTATATTTCTGTTGTGGATGTTAGTGATAACCCACAATGGTCATTTACATTCACCACAAACACTACATACATTACCAGACCACATCCATCACTGTCGTGTCTCGTCTTTTTCCTCTTGTGCTTCATGTCTGCAATTTTAGGCCTCTGACAGAATCAGGGTCTTGGGTGTCAATAAAATATGTTAGATCAAACTGTCAAAGCGTTCTGGTGAAGGACACATACACATAAGAAAACTAACATCTGCTGCAAGATAAAACTGCATGCATATTTGACTATACAAAAAGAAACAAAAAGTTTACCCGGTTATGGAACCACCCGTTAAAGTGAATCACTCAAACTATGAAGGGCAAATGCAGTCTATGCATGTCTATCTATCTGTATGACCATCACCAAAACATGACACACAGGTGGATCTTCATGACAGAATAAACAGAAGTGTATGTACAGTATGTAAATCTGAATATGTGAATTCTTGTCCTTGATACTAGCTCTTATCCTGTCAAATTCTGAATTTAATAATATTGCAACTGCCCACATGCACAGGAGGAAAGCCATTATGAGAGCAGTTTGCAATAGAGATTATTTCAAGATGTGTTTTCAGCCTGTTTTCACTTGTGTGAGCATGTCCGGTGAGTATACATGGCTGTGTGTCATGCGTATATGTAGTAGATGGAGAGCTTTTCTAATATATGGAGTTGGAAGGTGAATGTGAATGCAGGTCATCCTTGTATTAAGCTTAAAATGTACTAATGTGTTTGGAAGTGGTTGGGGGGCTAGTGATGTGAGGGAAAAGTACACACACACATATACATACATGCATACATATGTACATATGTATATGACAACAGAGACGATTTCTCTAAGACTGAAAGTTAAGCCTGGTTTCCATAAATTGTCAAAAATGAATTGGTCAAATATGTACAGTTGTGTTAACATTTCATTGACTACAAATGTGTTACAACATGCTCAACTGGAAGACAAGTTCATTCAGAAGCATTACTGCCATAGATTTCAAGAAATCATTTTCTTATACGGTCTATGGTCAATGCCATAGAAGCTGAGCTTCCATGAGCTTCGATGGGACTGAATGGAACAGTTTTTTATATTGCCCCGAAACTCAACAGTCTGGATAAATGCCCCGATTTTTTCCCACCCCCAGACGTTCAGCTTCACTGGGGATGAATTAAGTTGTGCACTGGCCTGGACGCTGAGCAGTCAAAAGGCTGAATCTCATTTTGATTGACAACTATTTTGATATATACATTATCACTTAATCATTTACAGCTCAGTCCCATCACAGACTTTGCAAGTGAAGTTAACAGACAAACTGAAACCCATTTCTTGGTATTTGCTTGCTTTGCTATTTCTTACACTGTAAATAAAACACACTCATAGTATTTCCTTGTTTCATAATTTCAACATTTCCTTGTTCAAGTTTAATATCGACGGGGCAAACCCCCTTTTCCGGTCGAGAACCATGGCCTCGGACTTAGAGGTGCTGATTCTCATCCCAGCCGCTTCACACTCGGCTGCAAACTGTCCCAGCGCACGTGGGAGGTCCTGGCTCAAAGGAGACAACAAGACCACATCATCTGCAAAAAGCAGAGATGAAATTCAGTTGTTCCCGAACCGGACCCCCTCTGGCCCCCGGCTGCGCCTAGAAATTCTGTCCATAAAAATAATAAACAGAACCGGTGACAAAGGGCAGCCCTGCCGGAGTCCAACATGTGTCTGTTTTATTTGAGTGTTCTTTTAATAAATGTTCCTCATTTGAATCTATTATTTTGTGTCTTTGATGTATACTCAAACCAGTCCAAAATTAGAATTCCTTTCAGATGAGAAATTGATAAATAACCTTTATCTTTATTTATTTCCCTTTTTACGGGTGGTGCCCAAACGAGTTAATTAATTAATTCTAAGTCAGATTTCCTGTAAATTGACAGGAACGCTACACCATCATTACCAACTTTGTGGCAAAATATCCCGAGTCAGTACATGATTCTTTTATTATGAAAAACAGTTTTCTGTTTTCCAAGTTGCGAGATTGGAGATGGCTAGCTTGTAGGTGGGTCAGTTTGTGAAATCCTTTGTGAAATAATCTATTACATTAGAAACAAGAGCATGTGTCTTATTCATTCATATGTTTTTTTGACAAAAATAAAAAAAATTATGAGAACCACATATCCCGGAGAAATGAGATACAACAAGGCCCGCACACAAAATATTAAGAAGCGTGCTGTTGGAATCCTGAAGAGCAGGTTCCATTGATTGGATCGCACTGCATGGAGCACTGCTTTACAGGCCAGAAACAACACGCAAAACCCTCATTTAAATAGGACGTCTCCAACACGTTTGCACCTGATGCTATTTAGACAATAACTCTTAGTAAATGACACACAAACTGTGGTTCCACCTCTCGCGCAAAATTCTGGATTGCACAAATGGCTACACGCAAACTGGGATGTTGATAAATCCTTCCCAAAATCATGTTCATCATTTCTGGGCTTCATATATAATAAGAATAATTTTAAACACTATCCTGGATTCAACAGAACACCAATGAAGAAAAGCTAAAGAACTTT
Organism: Arrhamphus sclerolepis; assembly: GCA_037176975.1. NCBI lineage: Eukaryota > Metazoa > Chordata > Actinopteri > Beloniformes > Hemiramphidae > Arrhamphus > Arrhamphus sclerolepis. The sequence goes on along the minus strand of JBAMYA010043499.1, from coordinate 4,970 downwards.
TGATACAGAATTTTGGACCTTCATGTTAAAAAAAAGGTGCTCTGTTGTTTGTCTTTGAAGAAAAAGGGATGTGTTTTTTCCTCCAAGGAAATTAAGCATAATAGGAACTAAATGAAGAAGGTTTTGAGTCAATGTTCTGAAATCCAGTGGGTAGATTGTTTTGGTCATAGTGTGAAGACAAGGTTAAGGAACAGCAAGAGGCAAATAGATAAAAAGCTTTTTTGATTACAAAACAATGTTGTTGTTTTTTTTACACAATCATTGTAGATACAAAAACGACCACCATTAACCCTATTCTATATACAGTGATTTGCATGTCAAAAGAAGTTTTCACAAGCAAGTAAAAATGGAGCTAATTGGTGTGGACCACTTCAGAGGAATAATCATCCATCCATCCATTATCTATACCCGCTATGTCCTGCACAGGGTCACGGGGGTCTGCTGGAGCCTATCCCAGCTTACTTCGGGTGAAAGGCAGGGGTACACCCTGGACAGGTCGCCAGTCCATCGCAGAGGAATAATCATTTTAGCACTAAACATCTAAAAAAAGAAAAAAAAAACATGTCTTGTTGTCCCTGTGAAGCTGTGTTTTGTGACAAAAGGCAAGTTTACTTGCACATTTCACACTATCTGGCAATTTACCGTTTTAATCTAAGGTGTATGCAGATGTACTACTCAATTAAAATCGGCAGAAAAAGGAAATAGCCAGTGTTTTATTTTTAAAAGTTGTCTGTATTTTTGAAAAAGCGAATCTCAACCAAGAACAGCATAATGACATTTTGTTGAATTTGAGTTGTAGGTGATTGCAGATGTGAGACATCTGTCAGGCATGTGATCAGTCACCTATAACAAAAAAAAAGAGAAAAAAAAACCTCACTACCTGGGTTTATCTATGAAAATGGTTGAAAAATACTGCAGTGATCATCCAGCTTCATTGTTTCCAATTCAATTCAATTTTATTTATATGGCATCTATTATTAATACCTACTCAGCTCAGCTCAACTCACCTCAGCTCAACTTGCCTCGGTCTCAGTCGTTTTCCACTACAACATGTTGATTCATGGTAAGGCGGTCCGAAACACAGTCACGTCTTTATATGCTACAACTCCAGCCATGTGTGTAAACAACAATGGAGTATGTCGAGGCATCCTTGTTCCACCACAGAAAAGGTTTGCTTACCATTTTTCGCTGTATCAAAGTTTAGTTGTGAAAATAAAGTTGTAAAGGTAAGGTAAATCGCAGTCGCTGTTCCAGAGTTTTAAATATGGGGGTGTGGACCATCCTGCCAAAGGCAAAATGGGTAAAGTAGGAAAAGAGCAGGGGGGCAGCTGATGAGCTGGGGACGCTGGGGACATGTCCCCAGCACTTTTTATGATGTACAGTTTTGTCCCCACCACTTTTAAAAACGTTTATTAATTTGAAATTAACGAAGGAAAAAAGTTGGTGGCGGGTAGGCAACACATAAACCTATTGTGACTATTGGAGACGTTCTGCAGTTATGAAGCAGGCACACAAATGCGATGTGTCCATCTCCGAAGACTAGAATGATGACAAGGCTGGCCACATAGGTGGTGACAGGGGTGGGCTTCAGGGCTTGAGCCTTGGATCTTTTGTTTAAAGCCCCGGATCTGTTTTGCTTTCTTCGTGGACAGCGTTGGGCCTAAAAAGTCCCCAAGTTCCCCTGTAATTACAGGTTGTAACGGCAACAACTTCACAGTAACGGTAACAACCGCGGCTCTACACTTCCAACATCAAGCACCGCATCGCTGAAGAAAGAAAAAAAAAAAACATTCCCATGGTCCATACGCATGTCCCGTCTCCTTGCCTTCATCATCCAATCACATGCTTACCTTAGCCCTAGACACATTTAAATGCCTCGCATACAGTAAGAAGCAACAGAAAATTTTAATAATAGTTTAAAATCATTACTTGAATAAGGCCCCAGAGTCATTTCACTATTAATCCATCTATCTTATTGATCATTTCACTTGATCAGTAGGAGAATATTCAGACCATTGAAAGTCGACTCCAGGTTTTCCTGGTTAACAACTGTTAACTGCCATTCAGACACAAAGTTTGTTTGTTTGTTTTTTCTTTTTTTGTCCGACAATCAGTTGTTTTAACATCAGTTCCCTCCTTAGACACATGGACACGAGGAGATTATCTAGAAAGCACAAAAGTAAGTTCTCTACAGGACTTTTTTTTCCCTATGGAAAGGTTAACTGGATACTCAATGTTAGCAGATCCATCAGCAACTAAAATAACTGTTTAATCTATTTAATGTCAACAATGACATTTAATAAAAAGTATCTAAGCCACAGTGGGTTTAAAACCAGACTAATGTACATTTGGACCAATTGAATGAAGACTTGTTGAATCTGTCTTTGAAATAACCTTTGAATCAAACATTTACGTACAGGTAGGAATAGGTGTGTAACAACCTGCTAAAATACACCAGAATGCAGGAAATGAATCTACTTTATTAAAATATACCTGGGGGAGGACCTCCAGACACCCTGTCTCTGTGCTCCCACCATATTTCAAATGCTTCTGACACCAATGAGGTTCTGTATTATCAGTTCTACTATTTCCTGGATAATTGTTTTATGGTTCCAATTTGTAGAACTGATTATACAGCAACTTGAAACTATCATAGCCTTGATCTCCCTCATATGTTAAGTCTTTATTTTGCTATTATAATTACCTTATAAGTCACTGAAAGCCACCATATAAGTGGTTGTTTTTTTCAAAATTTGCTCCTGGTGGCGCATACCCCCAGGATGTTCACAATGTCACCATGTGTGTGGCTTTCAACTTTTATTGATTGAATATGATTTTTAACACCTGTCAATACACTGTAATGCATATTGTATGCAATGCATGTTGATGAAACGTCAAATAGATGAATACATAACTGTCCCCAGCACTTTTAAAAACAAACTGACATCCTGGTGAAGGACAGACAGAGGAGAGCAACAAAAATATATGTGGTACAAAAATATATGTTAACCAAAAATGAGCATGTTTCTAGAACAGTACATCTGCCACCTTTTCTCTGCCGATTTTGCTACATTAAGCTGGAAGCCAGCACAGGAAATAAGTCCAAATGACAACTTAATAGGATTTTTTCCCTCCCCCAGCAGTCTTTCATGAGTCAAGCAAACATGAAGTAACATCTTGTGTGAAGAAAGCAGGATCAAAGCAAGGAGTAATGACATCAGTCAGTAAGAAGTCATGTTTGAAAGAAGTAACAGACCAGTGTCAGTATGTACAGAAAATGAGCTCGTGTGAACATATTGCTAATTGCTATTGCTGAAAGCATTATTTTAACACGTTCTCTCACTAAAGCTTCATTCAAAGTCCACTGTAGAGGTGAGTTAATGAAAATAATTAACCCAGTTTTTGCAACAAAATTATTTAACACTGGTGAACTCCATAAGAAAAGCTTTTAGCCAAAGGATGCTGTTTTTCAAATGGGTTTGTTGTTATGTTGCTGCTAATTTGTGTTTGGCACACAGAGGAATGGGCTGCACTGCTCTCAGGGCATCCTGCTGCGTGACACACGAATCTGTTATGAGTGTTTTATCTCTGAAACGAGTAAGTGCTCCCTCCCAGATCTGATAGTTTAAAAGACTGAATCCTATCCTATTTGAATGCATTTTCCTAGGAGTGAAAAATGCATTCAAATAGACAGTGTGGTCATCAAATATTGGTCAAAAATTTGTAATTTAAATATATTATTGGCTTTTCTGAGACACAAACCTGACAGCATGATGGTGAGAGGGTTGGCACTGTTGCTTTTCTGTTTTCTTCATTCCTGTGCAGGTTGTCTCTTGGTATTTCTTCATCCACCATTAGCAGCAATAACTTTATAATTTCTTGCATAACATCTTGCATAACATTAAAATTTCTCTCATAACACTGTGGAGGAATTTGGGACTATTTTTCTTTCCATCATGTCATCAATGTTTTGTGCATTATCTTATGCACAGCTTTTAGGTCTGGACTTTGGATTTGATTCTTTTATGTTTTTTCTGCCATTCTTATCTAGATTTGCTGTTGTGCTTCAGATCAATGTCCTATTTCATTTCTACCAAGGTTTAGCTGTTAGCCTCAGATGCAGCAGGGGTCGTGTTCAGTAGTAAAGGAAGAATTGAGCGAGAGATTGACAGTCGGATCGGTGCTATGTCTGCAGTAATGTGAACTCCCGAATCCCGATAAGCAGAATTTAATGGATAGATGGATGGATTTAGCTGTCAGACAGACAACCTCACACTTGGGGGAACTGTTTTGTTCAGTTGTTCAGAGGTAGTTTTAAAGCCCTTTCCAGATTCATGTGCACAAACACTTGTTTCACTAAGGCCATTGCTTATGTCTTTCCCTCTTGGTATTATGTCAACATACACTTTTTCTTTTTTTTTCTTTTTTATTTAATTTTATTATCTTTTTTTTTTTTCCTCCTTGAACCGCCACCTTATCGTAGTGGAGGTTTGAGTATCCGAATGATCCTAGGAGCTATGTTGTAGGGGGCTTAATGCCCCTGGAAGGGTCTCCCAAGGCAAACAGGTCCTAGGTGATGGATCAGACCGAGAGCAGTTCAAAAATCCCCTCATGAGAAGCACAAGAAAGTCATGTGCGTCGCCTGGATTGACGTTACCAGGGCCCCACCCTGGAGCCAGGCCTGGGGTTGGGGCTCGCAGGCTGTGGAATGAGAGGGTCGCGTCCCTCCGCCTTCAGGTGGGGGTTAGGCCTCTCACTGTTTTCTCAGCTTACGGGCCAAACAACAGTGCAGAGTACCCAGCCTTCTTGGAGTCCCATTGCAGGAGTACTTGAAGGTGCACCGACCGGTGACTCCATAGTTCTGTTTGGGGACTTCAACGCCCATGTGGGCACTGACAGTGTGACCTGGAGGGGTGTGATTGGGAGGAACGGCCTCCCCGATCTGAACCCAAGTGGTGCTTTGTTGTTGG
>JBAMYA010043498.1:0-13314 GCA_037176975.1 Arrhamphus sclerolepis | reverse complement strand
TGTGTGTTTATACATATATATACACACACTCACACACACACACACACACACACACACATATATATATATATATATATATACATAAAATCAATATCTCGATTGACTGCTAAGTGCTAGCGCCACAGTAGAGCTAAACACCCAATTTTATAGCAGAAATAAAAATATTTACCACCCTGGTACAAAATCCTACCCACAGTCATTTATTCCATGACTCTATCAGTCCACATTTCAGCTTTGGCAGCACTCCTTCCCGATGCTGTTTCGGTAGCAATACTTGAAATGAGGATGTTTGGACAGATTTATTCAAAATGAATGTAAAGTAATATCTTGTGCTAAATCAGCAAAGCCAAAATAGCTAAACGGTGCCTGAACCAAGGTGTCCAAATGTTCCAGCTAGTTTTTCAGTGCTGCTCATTCTGCACTTTTACAACACGACCCCACACAGTATGAGGAAAAAGGTCACACCTTTTTTCCTTTCTTAACAATGATATAGAAATCACTGTGCTGATAATGTTCACAGCAACATCGCTAATAACCACATGCAAACCACCTGCAATGTACTCCCTCGTTCTAGAACGTTATCAATGTAAATGATTAAGATACACATTGTGTCATCACTGATCTAACAATGCAACAATGCACCCATTATGAGTGTGTTGACAGCAGGCTGAAGGGATACATAGTGCAGACTTTGGAAGATGCCTGTGAAAACACAGAGGGGTGTAGCGTGACCCTTGTAGCAGAGGAAGTGCATCCCACAGGATTTCCTGCTTGTGAAGTGAGTTCTTACAGAATAAGGAAATTATAATCCTGCGTTCAGGACTTTACTAACACTTTACCACTTCCCAAAAAGATATGGTCCCTGGCGTTAAAACACTGGCTTAGGTGGAGTTGATAGTTCCAATCCAAACTTTCAGACAAAATGAAAATAGCCGCATGACATTGTGTGGATGATACAAAATGCAAAACCTAAGCACCTATGTCCATGAAGACCATGAGAAAGGATGGGTCAGTAAAGCTGGGCTAGTTTCAGCGTTTTCCTTGTGAACTGGATTGTTCATCGTTTCAGTTGTAATTGTCATGGTTGTCGTGTAAAGCGGACAACAACCATTGTTTTTGAACTCTCCACTATTAGACACTAAAAAAAATCTTCATCTGGTTCGTGTGATGTAACAGAAGAAATGAGAGCACATTTAGTGTCTCTTGTGACTTTAGGGATGTATAATGTGTATATTTGTTCTATAAATCATTTTTATAACGGAAGTATTTCTGAATAGCAATTTCTATTAGATGGGCTAAGTACCCTTACCATAAAACCTACATTTAAATTACAAGTAAAAATAAATTTTGACAGAATTTATTCAATCCTGTCTTTAGTGCAACATCTGTGTGTATAAATTGTTCCAAAATCAGACAGAATTAATTATATTCCTTTGTCTCATCAGGCTAGTTTAAATTTGCTAATATTAAAATCAGAGCATAGATTTATGCTTTTTGTTTTATTTTGTTTTGTATTATGTCTGCAAACTAACTTGGATATAAGGAGTTAAGAGGAGCAGCTTAAAGTTGGGGTAAACAAAAGAGGACAAATCATGGCTCCACCCAGGAATGAATAATGACTTCCTCTCTCAACTTAAAGCTGTGCTGAGACTTGAGCTCAAGTTCAGGTTTCTTTGCCTCTAACTGCTCTGCTTAGAGAATTGAGCAATGGGGAACATGTCAGGCCATGTGACAGGAGAAAAAGAGAGTAATCTTACATATAAAGAGTTTCTAAAAAGTGATTGGACGAGTGCTAACGTCATATCAAACTTAAGTAGCAGGATATTCATTGCAGGCTGTCATCATGAGTTCTCAAAAAAAAAACAACAACACTCACACAGCTCTGGGAAAACATGCCATTTTAGCCCACTTTGGGGATTTCCTGTCTGGCAGTTATTATGGCTACACTTTCTCTTACCTTAACTATACTCTTTATAATCAGTGATTACAAGATCAAAACTCATACAAAACTGAGATGCTAAGTTAGCCAGTTAGTCATATATTCAGCCTTTACATAAGAAATATGTCTGGTTTTAATTATTTTCTTTTGAATACAAAACCAAAAAAACTCTCTCTCAGTTTCTGGTTTATAATCTATGGTAGTGGCTGAACGCTACAAAATGTAACATAATTCACAAAATGTAAAGCAACTATAACAGGTCAATGTCTAGCAGCTGAGACAAGACATCTTATGGAAAGTTCAAAATCAAACTTTTCATGCAAGTATGTAAAAATCAGAACAAAGATACACAGCAGTCAAAGTTTGCTTTTTGCTTCTTGTCATGAACGTACACTAAACCAGTGATTTTAAAAGCTGCTGACAGAATACAGACAGGGGTGTGCACTTAACACTCTCATGTTGTTCAGATCTTTGATTTTTTTCAATCCATTTAGGACAGTGAATCGCTGACTGAAGCTTAAGCTTACTGCTTTATGTCACAACTATGTTAAATCACAACAGGACTTGATAAATTGAAGGAGTTCAATCCAATCTTAATACAGAATCACCTTTAGCAAGCCCACAAATCTCCTTTTCAGCGCTTTCCAGCAATGTACGGCATACAAGAACTATACTATTACACCAAAGATCCACTGATGCAGACAATTGGATGTCCCTTTCTAAATAAGCACACTCCTCCTGCTATATAAACCACTGCACCGAGTAAGCTGATGTTGACACCACATGTTCAATGCATGGTAACTGTTGCTTTCAGTTATTATCTCATAAGACACTGCCCACAAGCTGACTACGTTTACTTTATCAATGACACACAGAGATTACAAAAGCACCAAGAACTCAATGGCCATCCAGCTTTTACAATAATAATTCATCAGGTAACAATTGCTTTACAAGAGTGTATGCGTGTGTGTGTTTGTGTGTGTGTGTATGCAACGCACACATGGGTGTGTGATGAAACAATATATACAAGTCCATCTGCCCCCACAAGAGTGCTCTTCAGAAAACTTTCAGGTGATCCACTGATGGGATCATCACATGATGTGCTTTGAAAATTGAAGCACTCAGCGAAATAGTATCTCTTTTACTCAACTCAAATTGCTATTAGCCTCTCTGGATTGGGATACATTAAATAGTAATACCAACACATCAATAATTCTGCCTCACCCTGTACTGAAGGGGAGATGTTCTGCACTGAAAACATGCTGTTTAGAAACAACGTTGTAGTAGTGTAGCCACTAGAGGAACCAGAAAGTTAAAACGTAGGACAGTGAAACTTATCTGCAAAGTCCTCAGTACAACTTTCTTCATCTTTATGAAATGTGCAAATAATTCCCACTTGTGGGACTTCATGATTGACACAATACCTCATGTAACATAGTGAATTACCCGGAATACCTACCAGCTTTTTATTTTTACTCTCATCCTCGCTGGACTTCTTTTTAGAAGGCTTATTGGGGTCCTCCCCACCGCTGGCTTGATCCATTTTTTTTTTTTTTTTTAGCTTTAACTTAAGTTTCCCTCCTGAAACACGAAGTGCGTCCTTGTAAGAAGTCTATTACCTCCCCGCAAGCAGGTTTTTCACCCCACAGAGACAGCAAAACATCCAGGTTACGTAGTTTCAGAATCCATTCGGTTTATAGGTGAAAAAATCGCCCGCTTCCTACTAGTTGTCAAATAGCATTCAGCAGTAGAGGAGGCTGTTTGGAGAAGAGGTGTAGTGGTCTGTGGTGTAGCTTGTGTCCTGTTGTGTCCTCGGCTCAGCAGCAAGTCACTTCACACCGCGTCTGAATCCTTTCTGAAAGTATCATAACAGCAAACATCCTAACGTTATTCCATCACAATCACCAGGGCGTTAAGTTACACATATGTTTCCTTTCACACGTGTTTCTCTGCGCTTACGTTAGGATGTGGAGGAGCAGGGACATTTTAGCTAGAACAGTCAGCTTAACTTTTATATGTAATACACATGTAAACAAGCTTAGCTAAGTTAGCTATAACGAAGAAGTTTTTTTTTTAATGAACAGAAGTGTTTATGCACTTGGTGACAGTGCTGTATTTTCACAGGAATTCAAACTTACAACCGTGTAACTTGCCTATAACGAGGTGGTAACCGGCAAATATTTCCAAACGCCCAAACAGTTTTCTGTGCGCACCAGGAAGACCGTTATTTAACTGTTTATATTATCATTAATCTCGTAAATACTCGGTTATAGTATTTGAAAAATCACCGTTGTTCTCTTTGAGTGAATACTTTACACTGCTGTCCACTTAGCAAAGCTAGCGAGGGGTGCCTATTACCCGGTGAGCATTGGTCATTGCAGCGGCCACAATAACACACAACCACAAAACATGGCTATTATAATACATAGTTAATAATAAATTTAATACAAGAGAAAAAAAAACTCAAAAACATTCTTCTCGGAGCTTACCTTTGCAACCAAACATGGAAAAACCAGGCCCACTGCAGTCCCGCCCCTGTCATTTCACATTGGTCCATGAGATATGTCATAAATAGGAAATCCATTCACTGTTGGTCGGGTTAGCTGTCAGTCATGAGGTCGGCGTGCCGTTGAAGGGGGAGGAGACTTGCGGCAGAGTGATCATTCAGATTTCACCAGAAATCAGTCAGTTTCCAGCATAGATCACCGACTGAGTGTGAAATGAACAAACACTGGTCACTGAACACATTTGTAGCATGAGTGTGTATATGTCCGTCTTAACATCACACATATTATTGCGTAAGCGATATTTACAGCTGGTCTCACTGTCACTTACTTGTCAAAACTCTTATAGACGTGGTTCCAGGAGATGATGAATAATCAGTGAAATTTCACTTAATTAGCACCTGGCTGCTGCTTATCGCTTACAATGAGAGTGATAAGGATGCGCCTCAATTTTGGCATATTTCTGTCGAATAAAAAAATGTAATATGTGAAGTTGTTCCTTTGAGATTGTGTTATGTAACACAAAAAAATGCCTTTTGTTTTTGTTTTGTTTGGTTTGGGTTCTTTGTTTGTTTGTTTGTTTTTTACAAGAAAAGAGCAGTTTCTTTGCTTACATTGACCTTGATGATGCTGTTGTTGTTATTATTGTTTTTATTTATTTATTTTTTTATTCTTTTTTTGGGGGGGGTGGCTATGCTTCAACTGTAGTTTTAGGGGTGTTGCAATAAAACTCATTTGTAGGTGTGACACAAAGATTAGTGACTGTAAGGATATGACAATGTCATGGGGCGTTTCAAAGGTTTATTAGTGGTAATCTAAAGGTTAGTAGAACATTATTACAACCAAAGAAGAATTCTCTGTAAAGGTTCCCTAAAGGTTGTCATGTTGGGAGAGCGTTAATGGAAATAAACATTTAACCTTCACCTGACGTACTATAAACATAAGGAAAACCTTCAATGGTACCCTTAAAACAACCTTAAACAAACCATCAGGGAACATAATTCCCATGACTCAAAAGGTATAGTTCCTGGATTGTAATGGGAACCAGAATATGTTGGCTGGGTACTCCAGCTTGTTAAGGACCATATAATCTTGTTTAAAGGTGTTTGTTTTTTTTCCTTCTTTTATCACTGAATATAAGACTAAATATTTCATGGCTTTTGAAACAAAACCAGCAGAGACTTTCATAGCTGTAGCCTTATGTTTCTCTACAAAACATTTTTTACACAAAAAAGTTAACAACTCAAATGCTGAGTTTGAACAGACTTTATTGTTGTCAGACATTTCCTCCTATTTCCAGTCCTTCTGCTAAGATAAGCTAACCAGTTAATACCAGCAGTTACTTCTTAATCACATTTCCCAGAATACTTATATAAACCTTTAATAATGTCACTATTATATAAACTATTTGTTAGTTGTTCATATTTCTTTCAGCAAACTGAATACATTTTTTTATATTGATGTTGGTTGTATAAAAAAAGAATTTAGAAAATTGTAAGAGATCATGTCAGGATTATTACCATTTATTAACACTCAGCAACACAAAATGCAGTAAATTAAACGCTAATTAGTATCAATAATCTGTAATTCTATCAGTTTAAGTTCATTTTTTAAGCATCAGCACTATCATATTTCATCTCCATTAGGAAAGGACACGTTATGCACACTAAGCGATGTTTGCATCAGGAATGGGATAAAATTAAACTTTTCATTACTTGCTGGTGTCAATTTTGAATCATTCAAATCAGGGTGATTCCAAATAGAAGTTAACAAAAAGTCAATGCTTATATTCAAATAGTCCATTTCCCTTCAAATAGAAGGGAAATGGACTTCTTGTGTTGGTTCTTGAACATGTTTCACCTTTTATCCAAGAGTTTTTTCTGTTCTGTCTGGTGGAGGGTTTGTAGTTCAGTCACTGGTGAGATCAAGAATGATGATTGACATATGGCAGTTTTTGTCTGTAAATCATGTCCTACTATTATAAAACATACATTTTTGAATGACAGTTGGAAAGTTTACTCATGGGGGCAGCTAAGTGAGCTCTCTGGAGTCCAAGTAGTAAAAGTAAAAGAATAAAACAGACCAAAAAGACATCTGATCCAGATGAGTTGCAGAGTAGAACAGCACTAATACAAAGATTAAGGAGGAAGACGTTTAAAGTATTTCTTTTCTGAACTGTCATGAATGATGTAAGATCTCAAGTCATATGCAAATCACTGACCCACCCATCCGTCCTGGGGTCAGTAGAGTCTTTTGTCCACTTTAAGTTTCTGCAAAGAATGTAAGATGTTTTGGTCACATGAGTCAAAGTGTAAACTGTTGTGAAAATGCATGTGGAAGACACTCAAAGCTGCATTGTGAAGGTTGAACAGTTGTGACCTGAGGCTACCTTCTCTGTTTATTGTTGTTTTTTTTTCCTGTTTAACCAGCTTCTTCTTACTCCTGCCTCAGGTCACTTGTCTGCAATGTGTAATAAGAAGTCATCTGCAACTCTGAGAAGCAGATGTCATTATTCCTTTAATTCAATCAGGGTTCTGTGCTGGTTCCAGTTCCCGAACCCAATTTTGAACCATTCAGCACATTGAGACTGAAAAAATAATGGGTTCAGAACATGAAAAGTTGGTACACAAGAGAACAGAGAAATACATGGTTCTTTCCTGTGAACCGTGACAAAGCTAGTGGGCGTGTCTTACTCTGTATGTTTAAAAAACAAACAAACAAAGAGGAAGCAGCGGCGACTGACAACGTGCATGGAAACGAAGAATGTGCAGCGGTTTGCAAAGGAAATCAAATGTTTTGGTGGCCCTTTGCAACCAGGTGACAGCGTAACACGGAGTAACATCCTCCCACTTTGGTTTCTCCCTCTAAACTGGTGTGGATATGGGCTGGTTTGCCAGAAAGCACCGAGGTTCTTAGACTCCAGAACGGAATTGGAGCTAGCACCAGAACTGTTTCTGTCTGAAAGCACTAATTGAGAATATTTTTGCTCAGCAGCATTATTACTGATATTTAGCCTCAACAGCAAGACAGTTTTCACCAGTGAACTGAGGAAAACTGCTGTACTACTGCTCTCCTCAAACTTTTCAAACAAGCCTGTTCTTTGTAAATAGTCACATAGCTGATCTGCAGCTGCCGTTTCAAGATTTGGAAAATTAATGGGAAGCTGAAAATAAGATTAGATTTAGATCATATTTCTTTAAAAAATGATTCACTTAAAACAAATTCAAAAGCCAATGGTAGCCTGACATTAAAAATAAAAGATCAAATCTTGGAAAAGCCTCGAGTAACAACCAAGATGAGTTTTAAGAGACATGGGTAATTTAGATGAAACTGTAGTTGAAGCTAAATTGCAAAGTGTAAAAAATATCATTTCTTTTAAAGGTGCAGTACAACTGTGACAATTTTGGGAATAATGGAAAAGAAAGCTAAATCTGTACCAACCAATTTTTAAGTTTATGTTGAATTGCTAATGTTTTGTTTCACCTGATGGCTGAGAAGTTTGATGCCATATTGTAATGTTAAATGTACTTTCTGTCATCTTCAGCTATTCCCAGCTAAAGCAGCCCATAATAAGTTAATCGGATAAAGACACACATCTGCTTTTGCAGCATTTCCTTCTCTCAAACAAATCTCACTTCTCCAATTAAAAAAAAAAGAAAAGAAAAGCTAAAACCTCAAAATGAAATCATTACAACAAACACAGTGTTGTTATCCAATCACAACATGACCACACACTCATCAGTGCTGGTAATCTTGGTCTCTAAAAATGCTGTTCCCCTTTTTCTCACATGTCATTCTGAGCCATATGACCACCATGTGCAAGCAGCCAACTGTAAATAAGACATTTGGCCCTCTTTCCTTGGCCCATTGCCCTTATGAAGATAATAATGTGGTGTAGAGGAAGCATCTACGATAAGAGAGGAAAAAAAATAAAACAGGGAAGAGATAACTAAATTCAAAAACAAGCTCATTGGAAGGAGAAGTTATCGAAATTTCAGTAACAAAATCTGTTTTTGTTGGCCAAATATTCAAAGATTTTTTTTTAATTTATTGTCAGTTTCACTACATATCAATGACATATAGAATTGAAATGCTGTTTCTCTCTCTAATTGTAAAGTCAAGAAAAGAAAAATATGTAAAAATTAATAAATACAAAAGTTAAGCATTTAAAAAAAAATATTATGAAAAATAGCAGTAGTACAAACAGTGTACAGTAACGTTTTAATCTATTGTCCATCATTTATTGAACACTCTTCCTCTTTCTTTGCACCTGACCAACAGTGCTGACTCTTTAAAAAAAAACAACTGAAGACCCTTTTATTTGAATAAGCTTTTAGTTGACTGAATATCTTGACTTTGTCATTTTAATCAGGTTTTTATTGTTATTTTCTTTTCTTTTATGTGCATTTTAATCCTAGTTTGTTTTAAATTATTTATTTTACTGTGCATTTTATTGCAAAGCACTTTGTGATCTTTATCTGTGAAAAGTTCTTTAGAAATAAAGTTGATTGATTGATTCATAGTGCAAATGTCCAACAGCAGCAGGTACAACAGCAGCAGGTACAACAGCAGCAGGTACAACAGCAGCAGGTACAACAGCAGCAGGTACAACAGTAGCAGGTACAACAGCAGCAGGTACAACAGTAGCGCAAATGATTATGGTGGGATGTTCATGCAGTTCTTGTGTGAATGAATGTGTCACAGGCTGAGGGGGTGGTAGATTGTGGACAGAGTTCAACATCCTGACAGCCTGGTGGATAAAGCTAATGGCAGTCTTGTGGAGCTGGCCCAGAAGCTCCAGTACCTTTTCCCCAAAGGCAGCAGGCTGAAGAGTGAATGTAAAGGGTGGGAGGTCAGCAATGCTGATGGCTCTGCAGGTGAGATGGGAGTGGTCGATGTCTGTGACGGAGGGCTGAGGGATGCCAATGACCTTGCTGGCCGTGTTCACTATGTGCTGCAGAGTTTTCCATCAGGAGGTATTGCAGCCTCCGTACCATGCAGTGATGCAGCCAGTGAGGACGTGGAGGAAGTTGATGCAAGTTTTGGCCTTCTTGGCCAGCGATGCTGTCTTTTTGGACCAGGAGAGATCTTCAGACTTCAGTGACTTGCACCCCAAGGAATTCGGTGCTGCTCATCCTCACCACTGGAGCGCTGTTGATGGTCAGAGGAGAACACTGTGAGTGACCTCTCCTGAAGTCAACCACAAGCTTTCTGGTCTTCTCCACATTCAGGAAGCTTGTTGACATGCTCTGGTGGACCTTTTTGCCAGCTGTCAGTGTCTCTCTAGTCTTATAGTTAAAAAAAAAAAAAGATAATATACAGAAGACTATACACTGTCAATCCATTAACTTCTTAACCAAAATGATTGCAGGGGTTACATCTGAAACCCTCTATCATCTCACCTGTTTTCAGTATGTTGAACTGCAGGTTGCTCAGACTGCACTGTTCCACCTCCAACTGATGTGCAGAAAGTGCATGGAGGTGCAGAAGTAGAAGTAGAGTTAGGACAAGATATATCCCCCAGGAGCACCAGCGATGACTGGTTGCATTTAGAGAATTTCCACATCATCACCTGCTGCCCCCTTCATGACAAGTTGGTGACACTGACAGATGGAACAAGAGATGTTGGCCTGAAAGAATAGAGTCCACTGAAATACCACAAAACATGATGTGTAAGGTGGAAGCACACACACTCATCTAGGGTTTTGCAGACCTGTACTTTTCCAGTCTTTTCCCCGTGCCAGTGGCTTCCTCCACTTATTCTAAGTAAACTAATCAGGATCACCACTTGTGTCACTACCATGCTGATCTGTTCCTTGTTGAAATGATGTGAACATAGCCTGAAATTTCTTGTGTCAACATTCTTCCCTCTCCTCTCCATTCTTCCTTTTCCTCGTGCCGAATCAGTGCCTTCTATCAACTCTGCAGAGAGAGAGATCTTCCTGCCACTTATCTGCCAAAGAGATGTGTTGCTTCTTCGCTTTAGACCAATGTGATATACACTCTGCAGCATATCAGGAGTAGTAGTGTATTGCCTGTTTTGGCTTGCTTTCTTTACCAGAAGTGGTTGTGTCTGCAAAAAGCCCCAAAAGCAACACCTTACAACTGGTGCTGCCATCAAGCAGATATAATTAGCTGCACTCTCATGGTACTCGGGTCGAAAAAGTTTCCTGGATTTAGTATTCTGAACACAGAACTGAAATCTACAAACAGTTGTTGTTGTGTGAGTCCTTTGGCATTCACAGTATTAAGGATGGAGTCTATTCTCATGAGATCAAAGTACTTCATAACTACTGACATTAGAACAATAGCCCTGTAGTCAGTAAGTTTGGTGATGAAGGTTCTTTTGTGTAGATGTCACTTATTTACTTACTTACTTTCAGGCTATGGAAGATGCAGCTTACATCCCTTTCATAGACAAATATTACAGCCTTAACATGGAGGGGAGGGCTGATTATATTAAAAGTTAAGTGCTTTGGGCTGTACTTGAGCTGGATTAGGTGATAGGTGTGTATGCGTTTCTCTCAGGCCTGCTGTTAAATGAATTCATGTTGATTGCCCCAGGGGTGGGGGTCATGGGTGGGGGATGGTATTCTACTTGACACAAAGGCATCACTGACTGCAGTTAGTAATTCTCTACACTGATGCAGAATTGTTAGCTGCAAACGTGAAATTCATCTTTGCAGAGTTGCATCTTTTATTATGCCTTTAGACAGAAATCCTGTTTATTTGCCTGTTTATAACACAATAGAAGAGAGGCAATGTAACCAAACTGAGTAATACAAGCCATATGAGCAAGCACACAAGCACCCAGTATCTCCCAGTACCCACTCCAGTTTTTTATTGTTGTGGGGCTGAAATTGAAAATATCGTCATACATCTGCTTCAATAAACCCAATGTCTGGACAGAGCAGGCAGCACTGTGAGAATCGATTGTGTTCTTTGATTTCTCAATGCGTTTAGCACAATTTTGCCTTCTTTACTGTGTAAGAAACTAAGAAGCTTTCGAGGTTTCAAACTACTGGTTTTGTCTGACAAAAAGGCCAGATTGGCTAGGAATGTGCTCGGTTTCACTTGGAAACAGCTTTGTGGAGCCTGGTCCTAAATGATTGTGTGGTTGGGAACATGGGTGCACCACTGGGCACTGTACTCTCACTTTTTCTATTCTATTAGATGTCCACTACAAGTCCTGTCATCTGAAGAAATACCCAGAGGACTCTACAGTTGTGGTGTGTATTAGTTAGGTGATTGAGTACAGAGAACTGCTGGACAGCTTTGCAGCAACAATCTAATCTTGAATGTGAGCAATGTTAGAATCTTTTCCCTAAGATACTAACTGCATATTCTTTGTTTGAAAAGGAGAACTTGAGTCGGCTGAATTCTCACACAGATGTTTAATTTGCAATATACGTGATATCATGGCTCATTCACAGAGGCAGTCTCTAGTGAATTAAAAAGAGGCCATCCGAAACAATACAACAACAATTTATACAGAAATGTGCGTCACTAAGGTGGGGAGGAGCCGCGGTTTAGATTTGACTCTCCCATTGGTTGGTCTGGTCCCTTCTGTCCGTCTGTCCAATCCGTCGCCACCGTCATGTGGTCTTCTCCGGGTCCAATCCGCAATCCGCCGTCGACATTACCTGAAAGAAGAGAAACCTACACCTTTCTCTCCTGGCCTTCCCCATGTTTTCTGACCAGATTCCAACCACGTGTTTCAAACAACAACAACCAGGCTAATCTGCTACATTTCTATAAAATGAAGATAAACATACTCTGATGAATTTTAGCGGGAAGAATAGTAGAGAATCAATATAAAGAGAGATCAAACTAAAATTACACACTGATATGAACATAAAGATAAGTGAATCACTACCAGTAAAACAAGTTACAATGGGAAACACAAAATGGAGCACAGTAAACAAACAGAACATTGTAAAAGAACATGTGGAATGAAAATAAAAGAAAATGAATAACAGCACAGCTGGAAATATGTAATATGTAAAATAAAACTAATCGCTGACAATAATAATCTCAGTATTTTATTGTCCATGTCATTAACACCATATTAATTATACATCAATACATATTAATTATATATTAATATATAATCAATATTAATAATATTAGTAATATCAATAGTATTACCAGTCGTTCAATATGGATCTATAGAAAATGATGATAAAACTTGCACTCCAATTCTGGGCCAGAAAAAGAAGAACTTTTCAACCCAACACCAGCCTTTGGTGGATTCCATCTTGCTCTGTTGCAGTTCAACTGCTATTTAAATTCCTTGGCAACAGTTGCTAAGGATCCTGTTTAATGCTAGCTAAAGTTTCAGGATTTTTTTCCTCTTTTTAAATATTATATTTTCTTTCTGATGTTTTCACTCACTTGAGTCTTTAGCTTTGTTCCTCCTCCTTGGTTGATCTTTTCTTTTCTCTTGTGCTGCTGGTTGGACAGTTGGTCCAACTCTCAGGTTGGCAGTTGCTTCTGCTGTGGACCAGCTCACTGTTCTCTGAGTTCTTTTTTCTATAAAGGATGGTTTTCTCTTCTGTCTTCTTCCAGTTCTTAGAAAAAAACTAGAAAAATAGTAATTTATATCACTTCCAAAAAGCAAAATTATTTGGGAGCTCATGTTCATGCTCATGTTCTCTCTCTCTCTCTTATTTTCTATGTGAAGAATTCAAAAATACAAGAGTGAAAAGAAAGAAAGATGAATGTAATAATAAAGCAAAAATAAAAATGAAAAAAAGGACCAAGAGTTGTGACCTTCACAAAATAAGCAACAGAAGTAAATTAGGCACTAGAATATCTTTTAAACAACATAATATTCAAATATATAATATGTAATTCAAACCATAACAGAAA